>CALNHX010010827.1:0-37044 GCA_940337035.1 Agriotes lineatus | reverse complement strand
GTACCAAATGTATCTGGCCTATTGTAAGTAAAGACAAATATTCAGTTCTATGCCGTGTTGCCTTGAAAGTGAAAGCATTATTCAGTTCAACCTATTTGTGTGAATCTTCTTTTTCCAATATGAAGTTTATTAAGAACAAATATCGCAATCGACTTACAGATGAACATTTGGATAATTGTATTCGAATGGCTGTATCAAATTATACTGCAAACATTAAAAAAATTATCGATGAGTCTGAGTGTCAGCCTTCTCATTGAACGTGCTTTTTTATTTTTCAATGTTTATGTTCATGATAGTGCGTTACTTTTTTGTTGTTATTATTAACTATTTTTAAATCTTACGTGACATGCCGTTGTGGCTGGATAAAAGTTTGTGTTTATTTTTCAAACAACTTCGTTTGGTAGGTAGGAATGTAGTTATTATTAGTACCTATGTATTATGTATTACCAGTTAAATAAATAGCAAAATAAATACATATAATGATAAATTAACTGTGGATTATTTCATTTACGTTGCGTTACGTGGCTTCCGTGTGGGTAGCTCGCTGTTTATTCCAAAATTAACAAGTAGCTCAACACATTGAAGAGGTTGGCGACCACTGGTCTAAGGGGTAGCCAGGCCTGGATACTCCAGTCACATCTTATATATCAAACAAAACTTTCATTTCTTCAGTAACAACCTGGTTATATAATTATACAATTTGTGTTCCGAAGTGCATCCTGAACGAGTGCAAGAAGTAATCCACAGAACTACGCAAATCGAAGGCTTGCATAAATTCAAGAAGCATCGCGGACAACAAGTCAAACTATATACAATAGACTCGTCAAATTTTCATTTTTTCAAACAAAGAAATATTGTTTTTAAATTTTATTTTTTACCATAGAAGTCTGTGACTTAGAAAAGTTTGTTCTAATTTACTCTAGCAACTCATAATTATAGCTAATTTATCAGTAAGGTCAATATCAAACCTTTAATAAAAGAATAAAAATTGCTAAACACGTTTTTTAAGAAAAAGTAACTTTTTTTAAATCGCACCTACTAAAGGCCATCTTGCCATTAAATAGACAATGTAATTACCAATCTAATGATATGCACCATGCACTATTTTATCTTCAACTAAAATTGAAAAATAATTAATTAATTCATTTTTTAAATATTTTTGTGTAATACCTAAGCAAATTCAGCAACACTATCGTATGTAATTTGAGTCGTAAATTGCGAAAAACATAAAATATATGAGGTGATCCATTTAAAAAATCAAAGTTAGTGTTACTTCCGGTGAAACGGAAACTTCGCCATTTTGATTATATTTGTATCTCAATCCGAAATTATGTCTAGTATCGTTGTATCAAATTTCAACCATATTCATTCATAATCATAAGTACGGAGATAGAGGCACGGCCCTGGTCTCATTGTCACCGCGAATTTATTGTTCATTTTAGAATTTTTAAAAACTAATTTGACGGTTTGTTCAAACTTTGTAACTTTGTAGAACTGCTTAAATACTGTTGTTTATTATAAAGTTGTTGCTAAATTATGCACAAGTTGTAGACTATATGCTCGTATGCAATTACGAAAATGTTAGATATGTGAACTATATTATAAGTTAAACTTTTCCATTCTTCTTATACTTTATTATATCATATTATAAACAACCTTTATTTTATATTTTTTTTGTGATCAATGCCATAATAACCCATGGATCATAAGTCGTGCGACAACTATTGTTCATAATTTTAAAATTTTGTAGTTAAATTTAGTTTCTAGTTTATCTTATTAATAACGAAAATGCAGTCGATCTGACTGCCTGGTTTCTTATATATTCATTTCTAAAATCCCTCTCCGTTCAAATTTATTATTGTAAATGGACATTTATATAAAAAAAACTATGATATGATAACTTAAATTTGTGAAGGGCTGTATTTAGAACTTCCCTCGCAAGTGCACGTTGTGACACTAAACAATTTTAGAAATCAAAGGAAAATAGGAATAAAAATATCTTCACGCTCGTAATAATACTGAAAGAATAAAGGAAACACATATAAATGTGAATTAAGTCAATTTCAAATTAAAAAAATACCGGCGATAAGATTCGAACTACAGCGCCTGCGAACGCGAATTTAATCCAGGCGCCTGATCCACGGGAACATCGAAGGCCTCTCCTGGCTTTGCGATGCGCGGCAGTATCTAACAAAACGTACATGTTCTTCAAACTTTTTGACTCTTTTACGACATTACCCTGCAACTGCTAGCACCATTTTCATTAAGTGTAAATCCTGACCTATGTGCAAATTATGATTTTTATCTATTTTCTAGTTAACGCAAAAATAAACAAAATACATTTTATAAAGTGCTCCCACTGTATATGTTTGTCTGATTTTTTTTCGGTTTTATGCCAGGTAGACATAATCTGCGTGCAATATATCGACTTCCTCCAACAAATAGTTTTTGAGTTATACCGCCAACAGACAGTCAGACAAACATCGAGACAGACAAACAGCGAGACACACAGACAGACAGACAGATGGAATTGAGAAAACCTGTCTTTCGTCATTTAGGGACCCAGGGTGAGCACATTAAAAAAATTAAATGTTGTAAATTTTTGCTTTAAGTGAGAACTAAAAAAAAGCAGTAATTTGCACAGGCTTTACCCTTGACGAAAATGGAAACCAACAGATACACAATAAATATTCTCAAAACTAAAACAAGGGTTAACAACAAATGAGCCCCATCTCACCGATCCGAGACGTCCTTGGTGCGCGAGGCAGCGAACACGTGCTTTACTTCGGGTTACGCGCAGATTATTGACATTTCATTCGCTGGCTCGTTCGTAGGCGCTGAAGTTCGAATCTCATCGCCGGTAATGTTTTTCTTTATTTGAAAGTGTATATAATTTGCATTACCAAGTGTTATCTTTTATTGTTTCAGTATTATTACAAAGTGAACATATTTTTACTTCCTTTTACTATAAAGGAAGTATTGGATTCACCCCAAAAATTCGAAATTGAGTTTTCAACGGATCTTCACGTTTTAGAGTCCCCTGATCCCAAAAAACATATTTTTTTTCATTGGTCTGTCTGTGTGTCTGTGTGTGTGTCTGTCTGTCTGTGTGTCTGTCTGTCTGTGAACAGAATATCTCAAAAACGAACAGAGGTATGGCGTTGAAACTTCATATATAAGTTTTGTGTACTATGTAGATGAGACAGCAAGCTTTTGAAGAAAATCGCATAACCGGAAGTAGGTGTTTACTCTTGTGATTTTTCGGTTTTTTTCGATTTTTTCAAAAACGGCTCTAACGATTTTTTTTAAACTTTATATTTTTATTACATTTTTAATGTGTATTGATGTGAGATAGGTGATTTTCCAGTTGAATACTTCTAAAGTGGGTTTCTTTTGTTTTTTTTTCTATTTTTTTTATTAACTCCTATTTTAAATAAAACAGCCGGTATATTATTACATTTTCGAATTCACCTTAAAATTCTAGAGAAAATTTGTCTCTTCAACTAACACTCTATTTTGTACCGTTTTTGTAGAATTTGTAATTTTTGAAAATTTTTCACAAATTTTAAAAATTAAAAATGAAATTTTTGACTAATTATAAGATCACTGTAAAAGGAAGTTGTGTGAGTGTATCACACCAGATTTTTACCCTTAGTTTCCTTTGATTTTAAAATTGTTTAGTGTCACAACGGCCACTTGCGAAGGAAGTTCTGAGTAAAACCCTTCACAGGTTGTTTTTGTTGGTGCACCCTAAGTGCATTTAACAAGTAAATTGTTAAAAAGAGTTATGGCTACACTCTGGGTACGCCTCTGGCTGGAAGTAATTTCGGTGAAAGTGGAATATGACATACGAGAATTTATAATAATAATTTATAAAATATTTCGTTAAAACTCAAGATAATATATTTTACAAAAGTCTAATAACTAACTGCTGACGTATTCCGTGTAAGGGTTATACAACAAGAATTTAAAGATAATAGGGTGGATTAACGAAATGCGATTTTGATGCTTAGTTCTACGAATTTGCCCAATGTGTTGACACAATGGCTTAAATATACCGTTTATCACTTTATCTAAGGAAAATAACTGTTTATATCGGAGACGATATCACTCATAATTAAAATTTTAAAAACGATTCCTTCAATTTTTATTTAATTAGGGATCCGTGTTACTATTTGGCATACAATTACAAATAGTTATATATTTTCCTAACTTTAAATTTAAAATATTTGTGTGTTATATATTATTAGTTAAAATTAAATGTAGTAAAATAATTGCAGGACTTAAGTCAAAACTGTTGACGTTATACCTCCAGATAGTAAAATAGTTACGCAAGATTTCTGAATTATATGGCAAAAGAGAGCATAACCGTCAATTTGCTAGCGTCATTAGGTCATTAGAAAAGCACAAATAAAGTTAATGACCAACATGTAATAGCTACGATTTATTAAGTGAGAAGTGAATGATTTCCAACTAATGTTAAAGTACGCATTCGCCGATGTTCTTTATCTTTCTATAATAAAGTAACTTTTAAAAATTATTAAGTGCCAATATTTGCTGCAAATTCGTTTTCAGTTTAATCAGATTTTTTAATTTATAGTTTAGCTTTTTGAAAAAGCAACGACGAATTTAAGCGAGCGATTTCTCACTTAATTAATAAAATATGCACGGGATTATACAGGGTTGCTATTATCTATGGGACCAAAGCTGCCCTAGTCAAACGGTTTCAGATATGCGTTTTATATTTGGTATATGTTAATTTTAGGTTATTTTGAATATTCTGAAATGTTTAAAAAAATGTTTTTTATATAGTTTTTAAGTGCGGTCGCCATATTGAAATTTTTTAAATAGCAATCTAGGCTGTGTGATACATCAATAGAAAGCTTAATTTTTTCTCTTTTCAGAAATATTTGACATGTATAAGTATACATAAGACAATCACGCAGATAAATAAAAAAAGAATTTGAGGCATGCTTAATTCGTCGCTGCACATTTAGTGAAATCTAGTATCCATTGCATTAACAAAACGTCATAAATAAACAAAACACAAACAAAAAGACGTAGTAAGAGCTTAATAGGTAACAAAATAAACATCACACATTGTTAATTCTTCTTGCAGTTGTATTGTCTGTCAAAAAATCTTTAGAATTCTGCAATATGGATCGCTTATCAGAAGGAGAACGGATAGAGATTCTCATGATGACTGGTTATGTTGTCAGAAGACGAACACACTACGAGGTACGTCATTTATTTAATTCGGCACAACCTGATCGAAATCCAATTAGTAGATCTGCAGTCAGTAGAACTTTAGAACAATTTATTGAAAGTGGAAGCGTAAAGGATCGTCCTAAATCTGGTAGACCAAGATCTGCCACAAATGAAGAGAATTCCCTTGAGGTAGTACTGGATGCGGTTGAGCAACCTCAAGCGTCTGTACAGCAACTTGTTTTAAACCACAATATGAGTAGACGTTCCATTCAAACAATTTTAAAAAGAAATAAGTTTTACCTTTACCTTTACAATTGGCAGAAGACGATTTCAACAGAAGGCTTAAGATTTGTGAGCGGACAATGGAAGTTATTTCTGAAAATGACAATTTTGCCAATTCAGTTGTATTCTCGGATGAAGCTACTTTTCGTTTGAATGGATCTGTAAACAGGCAAAACTGTTAATACTGTTCTGACACCAACCCCCATTGGATGGAAGTTCACACCCAGCGACTTCAGAAACTTAACATATGGACTGGTATTGTTGGTCACACCATTATTGGACCATTTTTCATTGAAGGCACCCTTACGTCGGAGAGACATCTACAAATGCTGCGGGAAAATATTATTCCTCAAATTATAGACCTCTTTCCAAATCATGACAACCCAAATGCAGTCAATGAAAACATCTGCTTTCATCAAGATGGTGCGCCTCCCCACTATGGACTTGCAGTGCGCAATTATTTAAGCGACAGTTTTGATCGGCGTTAGATCGGGAGAATAGGAACCGTGGAGTGGCCCGCTCGGCCACCAGATTTGTCTCCTTTAGATTTTTTTTGTGGGGCCATTTAAAAAGTCGCGTTTATTTAAATAGACCTGACAATTTAGGAGAATTGAAAAATGGTATTCGTGTTGAAATGGCTGCTATTTCTCGCAATTCTTTGCGCGACCCTTTAGACAATTTTAAAAAGAGCATTCATTATTGCCAAGAAGTAAATTGGCAGTAATTTAAACATTTCCTCTCTTAACTACTGTTAATTAATAATGGTGTTGTTTTCATTTGTATTTAAGAAATGTTGTTTGTTATCCTAACTTTTAATTACTGTTTGGATTTTGTTTATTTATGACGTTTTGCTTCAAATGTTTTTTTTTACTTATCTGCGTTATTTTCTTATGTACCCTTATGCATGTGTAATATCTCTGAAAAGAGAAAAAAGATAAGCTTTCTATTGATGTATCACACAGCCTAGGTTGCTATTTAAAACAATGCAATATGGCGACCGCACTTAAAAACTATAAGAGAAAACAATTCTTACTTCAGAATATGCAAAATAACATCAAATTAACATACATAATAGCGACCCTGTATAGCGTATGATAGGATGCATTTTTTTTTAAATTCCACGGCCTAGGTTTAAGTTATAGCAAGTAACTTTTTAGTTTTTAATGGCATCTTATTTATTTTAATAACTGGTTTTCCCTATCTGTTGCCATACAGTATTGTTCGATTAGGTAAGAACTTTATATAAAAAACATACACGATTTACATTTTTTAAAAACGTTATAGTTGCTGTACTCCATTTAGGAGTTTGTCCTGAGACATAGTAGATCAGGGTTGTGGAATATCTCTTCCGAAACCCAGTCGTCTAGCACACTGTTAACATCTGTATAATAAAATCACGGAAACAAACGGTGCACGTCATCAACAAGTCATAATTCATAACTTTAAATGCCAACCCAGAAAACAAAAATCACCAGTGATGGAAGAATATAATGATTTTTATCATATTTATTGTAACTATAGGTAAATACGGAATCAAATTGTGCGTGTCATCAAGCAGTAACTTTATATTAATAACTAAATATTTGATGACGTGCACCGTTTGTGTCCGTGATTTGACTATAATAGTTTTAGAGTCAACCAAACATCCAAACAGCTTTATAAAGTTGTTGCCACTATTATAAGAGTGGATAAACTTCAAGAATTAAAACCCACAAAATGTGTGGTTTCCCAACGAAAACCGATACTCCGATTTCAAAAAATGACTTAGTTGACATAATTTTAGTACTTAGCGAGTAAAATTGTGTTTACAAGAAAGCAAAGCTGTTGTATCAAACAAAATATGCTGACGGATGACAATCTAGCTACCAAGTTTTCTTGAAAATGTTAACGTGTCTTGAAATTTTGAGTATAAAAAATGCTACAATAACAGAAGTGTTATTGAAAAAGTTATAGATAAATAATAATAATAATAATTATTATTATTATTATGCAGCAGAAAACCTCCACTGATTGACTAATGTAGATAATTAGCACTTTAGGAGGTCGTTGAAAGATTGGGTACCAATAATATACGATTACGAGACGTTTAATCGGGCTTTGGAAGGTCAAAAATATTTAATCTTTTTGAAGCGATGCTTCTTGAATTAATTGAAGTTATTTGGCAAGGAATGTATTACGTCGTTACCTGATTTTGCTAATTGCTTTATTTATTTGATTAACGCTGTTTACAATACACGACTCACAACTCCTGATAACATGAAGAGCATAATTTCCATTATTACTACAAAATGTTAAACACTGTCTATATTTATAAGCTTATTTAGAAAAAAAATATTTTTTAGAGAATTAATGCATCAGATTAGAATGTACCTTACGAAATATTTTTTTGATTAACGTTATATTTATTTGTATACTAAAAAATTTGCGGGCAGCTTGGCAGCTCGTGTTTTAGACAATTCTCACCAGAAATTGTTTTGTATATTGTTCAGTTCTCACAGTTTAAATCGTGTCCATAGATGATTCGAACGCACTATTGAAAACTCACATTACTACAAATGAGACAACCCAGGATAATTTTCACACAGCGAGACATCAGATTCAAAAACCCGAAAACCCACTCGGTTTGTTTCGGTCTAGTTACTAAACATAGATATCTAATATTTGTACACTTGATTATATACATTATAAGTTCATGACAATTATTTTCGTTTTAGAATTGCATATGATAATAATAATTTTATATTAAATAGCAATAACCAAACAGTTTTATTGAAGTTTGTAAGGAATCGACAGATTACTTTATTAAGGTTTAAAGTCGAGTCAGTGCTGTCGCAGTGTGCAGTCGTGCTCGTGATTCTTGTGCTTGGAAAAAATGCAGTTTACGTGCTAGTTTCTTATTACTCCTCTATCTAAAATTAGATATTACTTAACGTAAGAATTAGAACAACAGCTAAACAATGATCCCGATAAACAGATGGAAAAGCCAAAAGTTCCACCTATATTTCTACATCAAGTAAACAACTATCAAGGTATAGCAAATGATATTAAGGCACTTATAACTAATGCATTTTAAAATTAAGGGAATACTACACTGAACGCAATTTTCCATACCACACGTATAATAATTCTAGCCAAGAAACTCTACATGTAATTCTAAGCAATGTACCAATTTCAATCAAGAAATATTCAATATACTCAAAACTACCCTATTCAAAAAGTCACTAGGCTCATTAATAAGAAAGAGCAACCAATGCCCTTATGTGGCGTTCAACTAAACAAATACGAAAATGCTGAGAAATCTTCAAGCTGAAAAAACTGAAAAACCTAGGAGAAAACCCAAAAGCATTCCACAGTGTACCCGGTGTTAGCGGTACGGGCACACTAAGAAGTACTGTCGTCTTCCGCCAAGCTGTGTTAAGTGTAACTGTAAACATCTCTACACACAGAGCACTAATCCAGCTAAAGACAAACCAACTTGCCTGAATTGCGGTGATTCTCACTGAGCGTACTATAAAGGGTGTCCCTGCTATCAATCCTTACAAAATAGACATAATACGAGCAATATTCGCCTGTTAGCATTACAGAATCCAGCAGCCAAAATAACTATAACACCTCCCAGGCAATTAAGTTTCAGTTTACAATTCTATGCTGACGCAACGAGAAGCTTTTTAAGCAACGAAAAATTTTACGGTTTCAACTCTTCCACAACTCAAACCAACATCGACAGTTCTCTAATTAACATTAGCTTAAATCAGATTATAGAATCTATTAAACCACTCATCTTTCAAACCTTACCTCTTTTAAATTGAAATGCCAACGGTATTAAACGTCAACAAAACTCATTCATATTATTTCTCACAGCATACAAAATCGACGTAGCTTGTGTCAGCGAAATGTATTTAATTAACAGTGGAGCTGTAAAGTCAATAATCCTAATTGATCTAAACTACATAGATCTACATAAAATCTCTTCTACCTTCCTACCAGAAGACGGCTCACGATGCGAGTACCGTTGAACATAACCTTATCAAGTGACAGTGACTGATTGTGAGTAACAATAATGTAATAATTAGATGCTTAATAGTTAATATTAAATACACACGCATATTAAAAAAAAATAAAGTTTAAGATAAATGATATGAATTACGAAGAAGCGGTTAACCCAGAAAATTGGCCAGAGGGTGCTATCATAAACAAGTTTTTTCGATCCCTAGTTCGTACATCAGAAGCTGGAACCCACCAAATTCAAAACTCCAGAATTAAAAACTCTTAATTTAAACTTCCGTGTATTTCATCTAAATATGGTTCAAGATAACTCAGTTGTTCCTGTTGTTGTACTCTCTGCAATTTCCTGAAATCGTATGTCTAGCAGAATCGTAATTGTGTTGGTGATGACATTAAATTGTTACAATTAAATGCATATCAGTTTGCTGGAAGTTATTGCCGTACAAACATGAAGTGCAGTGGTGTGGCAATCTTCATACGTGACGACATTTACTTTACGAGTCAGTCAATTGGCGTTCCGCAAATTGAACTCTTTTTTTAATATGCCTTATTCCGAAATAATTGTTAACGGAATTAGTACTAAAATTATTTGTGTATATAGACAGCCCGCATTTTTGTTTAAGGACAATCTGGAGCCCCTTCTTTCAACTATTAACTTTCGCAAATGCCCATTGTTTGTATGTGGCGATTTTAACATAAACTTTGGTCATAATATTATTGTTAAAAATGCTGCTGATATCTTGAGCATAATGTCGTGTTACTGGCTTAAGCAAAGCATCTATGACTGACTATACGTTTATCAGAGGTTCTTCTAAAACTGTTATAGATAAGGTTTTTACAAATTCTGACTTCTTTGACAACATTGTAATTCCTTGTAACTTCTACAATCACTTTGCGCAGAGTTCACCTGCCAAACTCAAGCAAATGTATTGCAAATGTTAATTTATTTTTAAAAAACATGTAAAACTACTGTTACTAGATCAACGTATTTATTATATGAATGAATTTTTGGAGTGCCAATTAAAAAAATAGTGATTATTTATCTTTTATACTTTCTTTGCCATTTGACGATTCCGATATGCTGTAATTGTGTCTAAGAAAATAAATGAATTATTGTTATTATTATTTATCTATGTAACTTATTTGTACATCTTACCTGTAACATTATTGTTAAAATAAAGTGATAAAAACTAAACTACGAATAAGACACGCATTTAAGGGGCGATAAACATTCAATGTGTATTGAAAAATATTCCAACCCTTTCCAGAACAAAATATGTGTAACAGATAAGTATAGATACAAATTCAAAATCTGAGGCAGATGATGAAATAAATTATTAACGTTAATCTTAATTATCAATATCATACAATAATGAATTTCGATTCGGATGTAGGAGCTACGTTGTAGGATAAAATAGTATATTGTTTTATTAGGATTAAAACTTGCACTTTGTTTGACAAGCAATTATGTTTGCATTTGCAAGACGAAGCGCGGCGTAGCTGAGCGAACTGAAAAATTGCAAGGCAAACAAACCCACTTTTAATTCAAATAGTACCTACATACTATTTTTTCTGCAAGAAAAGTACAAAATTTTCAAAAAGTTAAACGATTGAGTGATTTTGACGTATCTCATATAAAAAGCATTAGAACAACTGCATTCATTGCCGACCAAGTAGAACTTACTTTTAGTTCATAGGAAGTAAATGTACTTTTAATCCTAGGAACTAAAAGTGTTGCTTAGCAGCATATACTTTTTGCATCAGTAAGAGAAATGTCAACTTCAATGACAGATTTTGGTATTAAAAGTAATGACTTTGAAGGCAGTTGCAGAAAATTGTCTATTATTTTATTAGGATTAAATGTAGCACTTTGTTTGACATGCATATGCGAGGCGAAGCGCAGCAGTCTAGCGAAGCAAACACAAAATTACAAGTCAAACAGAGTCACTTTTAATCTGAATAATACATACGATTTTTTTCACAGCCAAGAAAAGTACAAAATATTCAAAATTGTAAACTATTGACTGCTTTTGACGATTCTTATTTAAAACGTATTAGGACAACTGCAACCATAGTCGACCAAGTAGAATTTACTATTAGTTCATAGGAAGTACAAGTTGTTTTAATCCTAGAAACTAAAGGAGTTACCTTGCAACATCCCTATGAGAAACGTCAACTTCGTTAATTTTGGTATTACAAGTAATGTATTTTAAGACGGTTGCAGAAAAAAGACGCTATCGATACACGAAGTTTGCCTTTTTCTAACCTGGCAAAAATTGGTGTTTTAATTAAAGTTACCGTTGTCGATGTGAAAAAAGCGTTTTGCGCACTTTGGGCAAAAAATGGCGCACTAGGGCGGGAAACAATATTGATATTCTTGTTTGGCGGTAGCAGAAAAGATAATGTTTCTATTTCGTGAGCGAAATGAGTGTTCATTGGCGCATTAGAATTACTTTTTTGTCTCGACCTAATGGTTTTGGCTAAAAGTGTCACGCACTTCGCGGACTTAATACAAAAATAACTATTTTCTACGACCGGGAGTAGAAATCACTTTCTAGGTTACAAAAATTGTAACGGAAATAACACATTTTCTCCCTAGAAAACAAATATTCATATTCATCATCAATATAAGAACAACATAATAAATGTATGTTGTCATGGTATTCATAACATAAACACAATTCAAAGGCTACTAAATATTGCAGTGTAATTTCGATTGGCTGTAACACTTTATGAAAATACATGTTTCTTGTTTTACTACTCCCGGTCGTGGAAAAATAGTATATACACGGCAGAAAAGAACGGGATTTTTTCCTCGGTGTATCTGTAGCCCGTGGGCTTTGTCCTTGGGCTTCAAACTTACACCTTGAGAAAAATCATGGTTTTTTCTCTCTTGATGTACGAGGATAGTTCATCATTTACTGTCCCTAATATAGTAGGCATTGACTGACAAATGAAAAACTGTTTTTATCCTAAATGTCGTTTATTCACGTTAGTGTATGTAAAATTGCGTCTCTCTATCTTTTCATTTATTCCATAATATTAGTTCAGTTCTCTTGTGGTGTTTGTAATTTTATCAAAATGGATAAAATTGAAACAAGAGCTGTTATAAAATACCTCTGTAAGAAAGGTTTATCACCGCAAGAAATTCATAAGGACATGACTGAAGTATTGGGCGATTCTGCGTCTTCATACCAGGTAATTAAAAATTGGTCTCGAGATTTCAAACTGGGGAGAGAGTCCTGTGAACGCGCGCCAGGTGCAGGACCACCAAAAACTGTGGTTACCAAGGAAAATATTAATTTGGTCCATGATATGGTACTGAATGATAGAAGAATTACCGTCAGATGCATAGCGGAGACATGTGGCATTTCAGTTGGGAGCGTTGAAAAAATTTTGCACGAAGAATTGGGTCTCACAAAAGTCTCTGCAAGTTGGGTACCAAAAATGCTAACGGCAGATCAAAAACGCCTCCGACACGTTACCGCAGAGACCAATTTGGCAATGATTAACAGAGACTCCGATGAATTTTTACAAAGATTCCTTACAGTGGATGAAACTTGGGTTCATCACTTTGACCCAGAGTCGAAACGCCAAAGTATGGCATGGCGGCATAAGGGTTCCCCACCTCCTCGAAAATTTCGTGTTGTTTCTTCGGCAGGCAAAAAGGGAGTTATTTTTGTGGATTATTTACCACGTGGGCACACCGTAACAGGCCAATATTACACAGATTTAATACCAAAACTTCGAGAAGCAATCAAGGAAAAGAGAAGAGAAAAATTGAGACGAGGTGTTCTGTTTCATCAGGATAACGCCCCGGCCCAAAAAAGCTGTATTTCAATGGCAGCCATTCACAACGCTGGCTTTGAAATTTTTGAGCAACCTCCCTATTCGCCAGATTTGGCCCTTAGCGACTATTTTCTTTTTCCAAAATTAAAAGAACGTCTTCGGGGAACCCATTTCATGAACGACGAAGAAGTGATGACAGCCGTAAATGAGTGGCTGGCGGAACAAAATACAGAATTTTTTCCAAATGCATTCAAGCACTTCAGCACCGATACTTAAAATGTATTAACCTGTCAGGGGACTATGTTGAAAAATAAAATTATTTCGTTCTTCTCAAACGTTTGCTTCTATGCTAGGGACAATAATTGGTGAACCGCCCTCGTATAATGTTTTGCGGCAACTACTAATTTCTATTATCTCCTTTCCCTTTCGTTCCCCCTCGTATTGGCAACGACTTAGGATAATCCGGGTTTAAAAGTTCTGGAATCATACCAAACAATTACGATAAAATTCTATTAATGATTCTTCCATTTTTTCCAACCAGAACTTGCCATCCCGATAAATCTACAAATACATATAATTAATAGGACTAAAATCATAAGAAAACTCGTAAAAATCATTTTAAGTTCAATATTAAGCACATAATAATTGGTAAAAGGAAGCAGAATAATGTTAAATAAAAATCCTTTCCGTGTCAAATGGAGTCCATACCACAAAGTAGCATAAAACAAGTTACGTGATATGTAGCTGACCCTGTATCTGGAAATAGTAGTCTGACGTTCTTGTTAATTTGAGAACTCCTACTTCTGTTTGGTATAACTAAATTTTTCCACTTCCGTGTTCAGCGAAAGTGATACCAAATTTAGACTTTTAAATAGAACACCCCGTATCTTATTGGATTTTTGGACTACATAATTTTCTGAATCTAATGATATCACGTGACATTTCAAGTAACAAACTTTTTAAAATTTAATTTTAAGTGTGCCATGACTGTTCCGGTTTTTCCAATAGACTCATGTAGGATAATGTTAGAAAAATGAAAATCACGTCGATAATACTAAATTATATGATATAACTAAACAAAGCTTTCCAAATGGTTTTTGAGAAAAAACTCAATTTTATGTGATAGAATTAGATTTAGAAAATTATGTAGAATCCAAAAATCCTATAATATACAGGGTGGTCAATTTAAAAATCAAAATTTGGTGTCACTTTCGCTGAAACTGGAAGTGAAAAAATGTAGTTATATGTCAGAGTGACGTTCATTTAGTACATACTATGGGTATTAGTATAGTATGTCGCCACATCGGAAAAAACTAAACGTATGTCGCCACATCAGAAAAATACTATGTAGAGTATTTGATATAATTCTTTCTAAAGCAAGTGGTCAAATTATTATTATAAGATTAGCTGTAAGGCTTTTAAATTTTATTTTTAAAAAATTAAAAATTTGTAGCGAAATTAAAAAAATATAATTATATGAAATGTGAAAAAACCAAATTTTGTGACTATTTTTAAACATTTAAAAAAATCACAGATAATTGAATTGTACTAATTATTAGTAACTTGCAGCTTTTCATTCGATTTTTAGACGGATAAGACGATGCCGAGCAATTGAAAACGTCTACATCCAATTGTGTTGGGCCTATGCTCGATTTTAGGATTGCAGTTTTTGAAAAATGTTCACGTAAAACCGAAGGCCCAAAAACTTATGGTAATCATTTTTCGATAGTGAGGTAATAGTCAACATAGGAATACAACATATGAGGTAGATTTCTTTAGGTGTTTGGCGTGTAGACTATGGGCGCCTACCCGTACTGATCAAATAAAAAGAAAATCTAAAGATATTCCTGTGTATTTAATTATATTTAAGGGACAAGAATTCTTACAGTTTTCTTAATCTAATTCCAATACAAATTTTGTCAAAAGTTTACCATAAATAAGAGATTTAAATTAATTGTGACTAGGAATAGGGCAAAAATAGGATATATGTAATTTTTATTATTGCCTTTTCGAATACATCCGACATCTCTATCAAACTGATTCTGGAATCATAATACCTGGTGATTATAAATGTTTTTCCATTAAGTTTCCTTTTAAATATTTGTTGTATGGATAATATGTTGGTGGCACTGTAAGTCTATGCCAAATTCGAGGTTAGCAGGTTAGGTTTTGCGTTAGTTTTGACACAGACTGACGCAAAACTTAACCTGCTAACCTCGAATTTGACATAGACTTACAGTGCCACCAACATATTATTCATATAACCAATATTTCAAAGGCAACTTAATGGAAAAACATTTATAATCACCCGGTATAATCACTTAAAAACCACCACCCCGTGAATTTCAAAACGTAATCAGTAGCAGTTTAGATCAAATTAACATTAACATGTAATTTTCAACTCATATACCGAATCGAGATAATAAGACCGAAAATATAAGAATTGTAATGTAAACCACGTTCATGCTAATGTTTGTTTTTAATTTAAATATATAAAAATATTGTACTTGCGCCAACCGAATAGAAAACATACTGTACATAAAACAAAAAGTATTGTATTTGAATAATTATTATAAGCATAAATGTCGAGCAAAATAATTCTTTGAAAAATAAGAGGTTATATCTTCTACGATTCATAATTCAAATGTATAAATATTACTTCGGCAACATCATACGTACCTACTTATCTCTTGAACGAACGGTTTATGCAGTAATATTTTTAAATTATCTTTCACATTAATTTTCTCCCAAGATAGTTATTACACGGATAAACTATGTAAGTGGTAGCAACTTTTGAGCTATAAAATGTAGTAATCACCGACAAGTTCATTATTTTATTATGCTATGTTAAAAAGAGATTACAATTTGAGCTACACAGGTAAATTGGTTACGATTTCACTAAAGCAGTTCCACTTAAAATCAAAGTATGCTGATCATGCATCATAGATAATCAATGAGTAACAGTAAAATATGTGATAATCTTGTAAAAGTCAGTTAGATCTGATCACACAAATATGTGAAGAGCATTACACTCAACTGTAGAACTTAAAAGAAACCGGATTGGCGGCGTGTCGGGATTAAAAAGATTGAATAGAATTTGAAAGCAGTAATTTTAATACTTAGTATTTCCACGACTGAGCACTTTCTCTTCAGTTGGAATTGTTCTAATTTGTCTAAATTTTAACAAGGCTTAGACAATGTAAATAAAAATTAATAGACTTAAAGTGTAAAACCAGCCTTCTATATAATGACCCACGATAAAGCTCTTCATCGCCTCCAACTTATGGTCTCCACGTAAATTAACATAAAGTAATGAATTTGAAGTTCTTCAAAGTTGCTTCTAAAATTAACTCAATTGGTTGATGCACTTATAAACTTTTTACATTGTTACTGAAACATCCGCTGAAAATATACATAAGCATATCCATTATCATTTTTCTTACGCAATTGCAAGAGACAGTAGATTGTTTCTGTAGGATTACATAGCCTGAACTAAGAAATTATTCGTTTTTTTCTTATTTCCCGTCCTGTTCGACTGCAAATGTTATTCGATGTTGTCTTAGTCTACTTGTAATAGTAGTCACCAGGATACAAAATAGTTATTTTCGGTATTTTATCAATTTTAGAGAGAACTATATTCGAAAGTATAAATAAGTGATTTTCCTCCAGCATTTTTATATCATCTGGTATCTGAGGGACAGGACATAACAACAATAGATAGAAAACATTGATAGAATTTCTACTAAAATGTGATAAATGTATTAGAAGTAGACCTCGCACAACTCCAGCTTTCATACCCCATAAGTCGAACACGAAAATACAATTTGTACCCCCAAACATCTCCCTCCCTGGAATTTTTGGTAGAAACCCACTACGGGGTATCACTTATGACTCTCCACGTCGGCCGGTGTATCCTAGTGAAACCAAAGTCTGGTACCATCGTACAAAGCTTTACAGAACATCTCCATAAATTTTCATGAAATGTGTCTGAATGAAATTCGCTGCCCCCTCTCACATATGACATTTTGAAGTAGATACTGACTATGACTATTATAAGTAAGAGGGAAATGTAGTTTCTGAAGCTACTCAAAATCGTTAGTCATTATTAAGAAAAAAATGTCGTTTTTTCGGTTTTTTCTTGTGGTATGTGGGTCTCCTCACACCGAACGTAAAATTTAAGTCTCGTACCAATTTTTAATTTTTTTGTGTATTTGGACCTCCTTACACTGAAAGGTGCATCGCATTGAAACCAAAGTCTGATAACCTCGTCGCTATGAAATGTGACTCCACCCCCCTTTTTGTGTTGATAGTTACCATGGGGTATCATTTATGAGTAAGAGGTAAATATAGAGAGAGTGTGGCCGGCTGGTAAATTACTTGCGCTCTCCGGTCATTATACGAACACCTTTGGTGGTCGTGACCCCTGTGAGGGCATTCTTCCTTAATTCAAGGGGTTAGGCTAGCCACCTACCCTGGCCGCGGCTTAAGATGGCTTATAAAACCACACTCATTGTGTGGAAGTAACAGGCTCTCAGCCTATATTAAGAGGGAGAGAAGTAAATCTTGTCTTTGAAAACGCTCAAAATTGTCAAGTCATTTAAAAAAAATCGGTTTTTCGAAATGTTTTGGAGTATTTGGGCTTTCGGAGAATTCTTTATAGAACATATTTGTAAATTTTCATGAACATCTATCCAAACGTACATAGGTACATAGGTGGAAATGAAATTTCGCCCAGTCAATTCGGAAAACCTAGTTTCGCTTCGTCAATAAAAACACATATACTTCACCATTTCATCGGAGATTTTTTTATGAAAAATTGTTCGGACAAAAATTTCATATTTTTTTATCAGGAACCCGAATCCATGGAAAAAATGAGGGAGTTTCATTTGAAATTTGACCCCCCCCCTCCCGCGGAGGGAGTACGAGAGGGGAGTGGATTTTGGTGCCAAAAGTTGTCCCCCTTCACCCCGAAAAATTTTGTCCTGGGGTATTTTTTACCATCTTGCTTCCCTCACTGGATAAACGTCTCCAAAGATTAAAATGACTCACCCTGTATATATTAGAATGTGTCTTACGGCCGTTTTGTATATTCTTATTTTTGCTTGGACTATCATGTGATTATTGCTCAATATTAGGTTTCTCAGGCATACCGCTCATCTTGATGCTTTGTTAGCTTGTGTTTTCACTTTTTGGTATATATTTTTGTCTCTCCTGATCTGTTCTATAGTTTTCCCTTCCACTTCTAGTTTACATTGGAGCGTTTCCTTAGTTATGGCCACTCTAATTATTCGTTTTTGTTCTACTTATGGTTATATTGTATTATTTGGCTGCCAACTTAAACTTATATAGAAGCATTTGCAGTCCATTCTAGTTTTCGAAGAAAGAAAACCGCATCGTCGTCAAAGTGTATTATATGGAAGTAAGTATGTCCCATGATATGTATATCCCAAGTTATCTGATCGGCTTTCCATTAACTTGTTCATTATGAAATTAAATAAGAAAAGACTCGAGGAGTCCCCTTGTCGTGTGCCTATGGTTATTAGTATTTTATTGCTTAGTTGATCATTTGCTTTTATGTAAGTATTAGTATTCATATCTTGCACTATGTTAATGGGTTTAACTGGTCAAAAGTGAAGTTCAGGGCGCTTTATTCCACATGTAGAAATATGGCCTGAGACTGGGCGAGTCAGGGTCGCCGAAATATTTCTTTCATCTGGCACACCGTTAACTGTGATGTGTTTACCATTATGCCTTTGACAACTGCCTTACTTTCCCTACTTCCATCAAATTTTTAAAGCTACTGGGTGGGCCGCCCGCCAGTTGCCAGATGTGGGAATTGAACCCCGTACCGTAGCACCGCAGTCAAGCTCTCTAACATTTCGGCCACGCTGGAGTTTAACGGGCACTCTTTAATTATTTTTCATTATCTGGGATATTTTCTTTTAGTTCTACTCTGTCAAAAAGCTTACAAAGGTGTACCCGGAATCGTCGTTCTCGACCGAGCTCAATTTGTTCCCTAGATTACAGGATGTTGAAAAACGAGTGTAGCGATCGGAATACAGTTAAAAAATGAAAGACATTTTAATTAATTTATTTATTATAATAAACTTATAAGAACAAAATAATTTGTATTTATTAAAAATGACGGTTTAATCTAAGTATCTTTCTGATATTTTGTATAGGGCCATTATTTCTCATTCTGAACAACTTTTCTTAGTAATATTTTGAGGTATCATGAACAAAACGGGTTGTTTACCTGAAAAGACAATAGTTTTTGCTTAACTGTCAAGGCCGACTTGTTTTTGAAAAACTGAACATTTTCTTAAAATTCTCTACAAACCAAGCAGGAATTATAATTCCTATAGCATTTTTATGTAAAACTAAAAATAAAATTTAATTCCCTCTTGTAAACTCAAGCTGTATATGGTTCTTATAAGTTTATTATAATAAATTAATTAATTAAAATATCTTTCATTTGTCTAACTGGGTACGGGTACGAGATGTGGGGAGACGAACTTTCCGCAATCCGTACGAAACATAGCTATAACAGCTTATTAAGTTCTAAGGACTTCTCAGAAATCATTTTAATCGTGAATATGACATCAATGGTTCATGTGTTATTTTTAAATCTTTGCTGTTCCTCTCTGGTCGGCATAATTCTTTCCAGTTTACGTTTGACCAACTTTATGAATAGTTTTAGTGTGCTGTTGAGTAGTGTTATTCAGCAATAGCTTTTTGGTTTGTGTCTTTCTCCTTTCTGAAATATGGGGATGGTTGTGTTGGACTTCCAGCTTCATGATATGGTCCCTTCATCTATTACCGACTGCAAAAGGTTTTTTACTAGCTGTCAGGCCCAGGAGATTACTAGTTCTTTAGAATGTTTATTCTCTTGCTGACTTCTTCTTCTGGTTTGGATTTTCGGGTTACATTTCTGCTTCATTCGCTTCTTCTCTTTGTGGCCTGCACTCTATTTTAAAGTATTCTTCTCATTCTTTTGTGGAGATGTGTATGTTTGCTCCATTTCTTCGACTCCATCCTGTTTCTTTTCCGAGTGTGTTTTCTTTTGACCTCTATATAAAGCTGGCTCTAGGTCTTTGAAGTATTGCTCTCTGTATGTTCGTTTTTTTAAATTTCTGAGTTTACAATATTCCGTTATTTGACGCATTTATCTCAATTTTCAGGTGTTTGTTTATTTAGGAATTTTATCTATGCTGTTTTCTTTTCTCGGGATAGGACTTTTACCTCTGACTTAAACGATGGCGTTCTTCCGTTTTTATAAATTGTGCGTTGTCTATAGCCCCCATGGATGCGTCTAGACTTTAGAAAATTGTTTAGTAGCTGTATCCACTGCTGGTTTGGCGTATCTGCGCCATGTATGTGGTTCTGTTGTGAATGTTTGTGAAAAGGTCAATGTTAAACCTTGTTCCAGCTATTGTTTTTCACGTTCCTCGTCTAAAAGACGAAGGAAGTATTGCAATCGCAAAAAACTCACCTTGCAAAATTTGTTTATTTTTGCGTTAACCGAGAAATAAAAAGTATTAGTTTTCACATAGCCCAGGATCTACCCTTGATGAAAATGGGACCGAACAGATACATGGTCAGTGTTGCAAGAGAGACAAAAAGGTCAACGTTAATATATAAAGCAGCCCCATCTCACAGAGGGCTACTGACAAGCGTTGAAATCGCATTCGCAGGCACTGAAGTTCGAATCCCACCGTCGGTAATGTTTGTTTTTAGTTGAAAATTTATGTAATTCGCATTATCAAGTGTTTCCTTTTATTGTTTCAGTATTGTTAAGAACGTGAAGATATTTGTATCCCTAGTTTTTTTTTTATTTTTAACATTGTTTAGTGTCACAGTGTCCACTTGAAAAGAAAGTTCTGAGCAAGGCCTTTTACCTAGTTTTTTCTGTTTGTGGGCTTGTATGTTTTTTACGTTACACAACACTAAACGGTGATTACTTACTATATTATCACAGATTAGTGTTCTTACCTTAAGCACTTCACTTAGGTGGAAGGCCCTATTTGCCACAATGTAATCTATTACGAACTGCTGCCAGGTAAAGTTGTTCAAACTACGGCTTGCATTTTTCAATTTGGCGCATTAACTGTTTGAGGTTTTCATGAACGTTTTTAAGCAACAGGAAAAAACTGTTCTATACATGTGCATGCTTCCGTTTTTAGTCAAATACATTTTTCTAGCCTATACAAGGCGTTTTAAAACACGTAGTCCGCTTTTACAGGCAAATTCAATACTTAATATAATAAAAAGTAGTATGCACTTATATCTGCAAGAGCTAAGGTTCTGAAAGACAGTTGCCCTGTTTTTAAATAATAAAAAATTTCACAACAGAGTGTTCATCATTGCACATTTCCAAACTGGACAAAGTAACTTGTGATGGAAGAATATGAATAACATAAGAGGCTATTAACTTTAAAATAACAGATTAGACATAAATTAAAGATGCATTTTTATTTAGTTTGAAATGGAGACTGCGAAAGGCCACCAAAATTTGAAAATAATTTTATACCTGTAGGTGGTTTCTTAAAAAAATAGTTTTACTGTTTAATTATAGCATAACGTTATTAGGTGTAAAAATGTCAATGAGAACGGGGTAAGTTGTTTTTGATTAAGGTAAAGTTACAAAATAAACATGTTTACACTGCATCTTTTATAGTCAGGTGTTGCAGGTACATGTTTTATTTTGCTTCGAAATTCTAGTGCATTAACTTAAAACTAGTGCACAAATGATATAATTTCTGTTGTTTATAGTTTTTCGTAATAAAAATATGCTATGTACGTCACAAGAGTGACTATCATTGAAATATAGTATTAATAACTCTTTTTTATTATGTAACGAATACCAGCTCGTGTATTTTTCCGTAAAAGTATGTATACAAGTAGGTTGGTTGTGCCACTTCATTCTTGTAATTTCTTATAAAACCAGTATGATTGTTGAAGGTTCATACTCTAAAATTACTTTTATTTATTCATTATATACGGATATATGGGTGCTCGTTTTTTGAGCTTAAGCATGGGGATCTCGGTTATGTTAAGAGATACGAAGTCGTTTAAATTAGGGCAAAGTTGAGTATTTTTCTGCTGATTAATAATCTGGAAATAAATTTGAGTTTTAAAATATCGCAAAAGAAGTAAAATTTCCAGTTTTGGGTTTCATTTTTTATTTCAAAACCAATCAACTTAGCCATTTTTAACCAAAACATTATAGAGACACTTTTCAAGTAGAAAATTCAAAAATAATATTACAATTGCTCTAGCACTTAAGATAGCGAAAAATCGATAGTCAACTGTTTTTCTGATGAACTCCATATTTGACTTTTCTTTTCATTGAATCCAGATTTTTTTCTGATTACAAAAATTTATAAAGCTTTATGTTTTAGTAATCAGTTCTAAATTTTTGAAGCGTTCCAGGGAAACAGAAACGCCACCTTTATTTGTAATAACTGATAAGTTTTATTTGAAAGAGGAAGAAAATAAGAGCACTGGAAGCAAAACCGACAAAACTATTTAATTTTTATTCACAAAACATTATAAAAGCAATGAAAACAAACAGAACAATAACATTAAAAAATAAATAATTAAAACAGATGCTCAAACTATCGGCCTTCAACCCTTAAACATAACTGCACGTTTTCTTAAATTGGCAGTTGCTCTCCCGATGCCTCGTCTTCTGATCTGTCTCACAGAAGTCGTGATATTTTGCTACAGTTCAATTATATCCGCTGGTATAGATTTATAAATGTTATTTTTCAACGTGCCCCATAAATAGTAGTCCAAAGGGGAGGAGACAAATAATTTGTTATTCTTCTAGCATTATGCGGAGGCATGTTGAAATCACACATTATTGTGGCGGTGAAGAAAAATATTGTTGTTGATCTAATCAGTAAAATATGTTTTTAAAGAAACAAGATAACTTCCGCAGTCAAATTCTCTTCATAAATGTTTGGACCAACTGTTTCACCCAATAAATCGACCCATACATTTAGTCCAAAGCGCACCTGAGCTCTCTATTCTTGGTTAACGCGGGGATTTTCAATACACCACACGTGCTCGTTATGTCGGTTGACATTCCCAAATTGGTAAACTTCGCTTCATCAGCCCATATGAAGTTATTAAGGAAACGTGGATTTTACTGATCCAGCAAAAACTTGCAGAATGTTACCCTTGTTTTCGTATCCCCAGGATGAAGGGTTTGAGTAGGGAGAATTTTATAAGGTTGACAACGATGAATGGTGAAGGTTCTCCATACTACTTGATGTTGCAAATTCAACTTCTCTTAAATTTTTCTCGTTGATCTGTGATAATTTTCTTGGATCTACTGTAATAAATAAAACAAGCGAAAAATATCGTTAAAAATGTGGTTAAAAATGAATAAGATTTTACCATTTGTCATGTTTCTTATTCGTTTTCAATTGCTCTACCCTCATATTTTTGTCTAGGTCCTGAACCATACCGACCCAGAGTCCATTGAATGCGTAAAAAATAATCGATATGTGCTTGCTGTCTTTCTGGAAAATGTTGCAGGTATGCTTGTGCTGTTACTTGAACATTACGATTAGTGATGGGCATAACCGGACAATTATCATAACCGAATTATTTGCATTGGAATGATATTAATAACCGAATGATTATTTGAATAATCATTCGAATAAATTTTGGCTCTCGATTCGTTTCGATTAAGTCAGCCGGTTTGCCGGTTGACGGTTCACCGTCATCTGCATCGACATCGTAACTTGCAGATAGCAGAGGAACCAAAACATAATATGTACGGTCGGCGCCTTAGAAATCGGAACACGTAATATGTTCTTCTAGTCTTTGGAGTATTCTTGCTCCGGTTACTTCATTAATGTGAGATGGCATTTCATAATTGACAAACAATAAACAATTAAAACCATAATAACTGTAAAAACCCAGTTTATACACTTAAAAATACATGCAAAATATATCATAATAGTGTGTAGTGCCCGATTTCTAAGGCGCCGACCGTACATTATGTGTTATGTATTGGAAATTAAGAGGTATTTATTAAGAAGTGTAGAAAGAAAGAAATATGCGGAACTGTTTGCTAATCGCAATAAAAACAGTGGTAAAACGTTTATCTTTATCGATCGGGCGGGTTAAAGGGGCCGCCTCTTGTTTTGAACCTTTGGAGATGTAAGCAAATAAAAAATTGTTTTATAGCTTGATGCATTTGCAGTTTTTAGGCGTTCAGGTTTCAGGTCCCCAGAATTTGATAATTTGATATTTTTTTATGATAGGAGGTAGGTAAGCGATAACCAAATGGTGTTTTCAGTACAACCTGAATTGTTTATGAGTTATGACGTATTTATATTTACAGAATTTTGAGCACTGCGTAGGTCGCTGAGATATGGCACGTAGTACCTTTGAATAGAGGTTTTATATTCAAAGCGTAGTACGTATCAGCATGAGGTTATTTTTCATTCGAATACTTGGAACGAAAACCGAGTTACATAGGTTATTTCAATAACCGGATAACCGGTTATTTTTCATTCGAATAAACCCATCACTAATTACGATGCACGCATAATAGATATCTAACATATCTCTTTGTTCTTCATTAAAAAAGGCATTATATTTTAGTAAATAATACTATAGTGTGAATCTATAATTTTTGCTTCCATGGCACTTTTAAAAATCTTATAATTTTTTATTATTACTAATATTTCGATAACTGATTACAAATACATAAAGTGTTATACATTTTTGTAATCAGAAAAAAAACTGCATTCAAAGAAAAGAAAATTCAATATGGCGTCCATAAGAAAAAAAGTTGACTATCGATTTTTTGCTATCTTAAGCGCTAGAGAATTTCTTGTTAAAAAGTGTCTGAATAGTCTTTTGGTTAAAAATGGTTAAGTTGATTGGTTATCGAATAAAAACATAAAAACCAGAATTGCAAAGTTGAGTTTTTTGCGATATTTTGAAAACTAAAAATGGCAGGTCAAATTTCTTTTCACATCATTAATAAGCATAAGAATACACAACTTTTCCTCGCTTTAACCGACTTTGTATTTCTTCAGATAACGGAGATCCCTATGCTCAATCTCGAAAAACGGGCACCCTGTATATAGGGTGAGTCCTGGTAAATGGTATTTTTGTTGATTCTAAAATGCCATACAATTATCTGCATAGCCATATAAAAATTTTAAAATTTGGAAAATTATTATTAATTATCTTTCACGCAATTTTTCCGGTTAAGGATTAAATATTGGTGAATAGTGACAAAACTATGACACACAACTGCATACCGGTAAAAATTATTTCAAATGCAGAGGTAGTTTTTATAGGGGCGTCAAATATACACATTTTCAAACGGTCAACATTTTATTTTTTCAAAGGGCAGCGCCTGAATTTGTTTTAGGCTTAAAATTAAAAATAGAACTTTGTGTGGGCTTGTAACTCTTCCTTTCAAAATGAATTTTATTTAGGAAGAGAAAGTCGAGGGAAAGCCATTTCCGGTGTCAAGGATTTCGCCCACTGACTCCCTGAGGAAAGGAGGTATCCACATTTGATTACTGAAAGCTTCAAAAATAGAAGATATTGTAGTGCAAACATTGGATGTTTTTACTGGAAAACTGTAGGATTACTATTAGCTTAGTAAATTACAACACTAACGCATCTTAAAAATAATCATAACATATTTTTGTTCTTGTTATATTCTTACTTTATATTTTTTCACATGTATATAATGGTTTGTCAAACTTATTGAGCAAATATTAATATTCACAAATTTGTGTTTAAAGCTATTTGATCATATGTTTGACTATGAAGATGATAAATGAGTATAGTAGTAGCAGATACTAGTACAGAACCCGTAATGGGTATTCAAGGAAGTTCGTCCGTAGCCTTTGTGGGTAAATTTCACTTGCACATTCCGCGTTCTGGGCAAATATCGGTGTCGACTAACCGAAACGAGGATTTAATTCGGGTTGTGGGTTGTGGGACTTTCCATTTACTCATAACGCATTCTGAGTAATTAATAAAACAACGCGTTTTGATTATATTTTTTGGTCAGTGGCCGATTTTGTTCATTGCGTGTAACATAGCAATTTGATAGCTACATAAAGATTCATTCAGTAATTTTCATTCGCATTATGAAAGGATCAAAATGTTAAGAAAACAAGTCAATGCCTTGGTTACATAACCAAACGCAAAGGCATTCAAATAAAAAAAATACATGGTTTTGTAAACAATGTGACAGCTAGTTATTTTGAATCGATAAACATATAGGAACTTCAATTTAAAAAATACCATTTAGACAACTCACCTTGTATAGTTCAGTGTTATTTTAGAGTATGCGCCTTGGACAAGTACGCAACCTTAGCATATGAACTGCTACTCTATTAAAGCGGTTATAAACTTGGATTCGATGGGATTCTGTGGGTACGAAGTCCACAGTCAGGTAAAAATAATCGGTTGAACTACGATAAGAGCCCACTCGCTCACTCTAAGAATCTATACGAACTAAGAAGCTAGAAAGAGAGCAGTATAACTGTATAAATGTTGCAGTGGTTCGTATTGTGAAGGGCTATCCGTAAAGTAATATCGAACAGAGTTTAGAGATATGTAATGTTGAATTATCATGTAGTTCCACAATCATTCAAAATAACGTGCCTCGCGTTTAAATGCGTATTTATGCAAACTGTAATTAAACTCTATTTTATTATTTTTAATTTTCAAAAACAACTTTCCATAAATGTTTTAAAAATTGTTTGCTTGTACGAGGTTAAGAAATTACCATGTTAACTAAGCAAATTATTGATAAGGTTTATTTTTCCACTCTTCCAGAAAACAAAATGCTCCAAATCTTTGAAGAACATTGGATATATAGCAATATTACAAAAAACTCGGAATAAATATTACTATGGTTTATATTACTTGATTTGGTTATAATAATTTAAAATAAATGACTTTAATCTCATATGGGTCGGGCCTCTACATCCTAGCACATATTATATTGATTTGTATAAATTATAGAAAATACATCTGCTATCAACTTGATTATCGTGGTATTTGTTTAATAAATGAATTGTAAACACTTTGTATTCTGCTGATTTAACTACTGGGATCGCTACAATACTGGATATTATTTAACTAATGGGAACTTAATTTAAATATGGCGATCCAATCTCACAATCCGCAAACCAAGTTTGACATTATTCGACAACTATCTGTGATTACGTCATAAAGCGTTGCATAGGTCATAACAATTGCAGCAAGTAAATACACGTCACAAACAAAAAACACTCAGAGGACGCGTCTGCCGGAAGTGCACAAAAAAAACGACGCCACGCTTGCAATTCCCTAAATTTAATCTTTTAGGATAAACTTTCCTGACCTTTCAAATGCTTTTCCAATAAACACCACGGCTTAACTCGAGTTCCAGCAAGTCCCACGATGCCTGTGTCTCTCTTTCTTCGTTCGCCTGCTTATACAAGTCGCTGACGCTTGCAGAACGACTCCTGTAGCTCGGCCGCTGCAAAATCGTCTCCAATTCAGTCGTTGCCTCACACTTAGGACTCCAACTGCTTGTCACGAAGGTTGCTGCCTACTTCTAGCTCACAGAGCACCAACTGCACTGCTGGAACCTCGTACACAGTCTTGAAAAAATCAGAGACGTGATGCACAAATTAAACACTTTTTTATAACTCTGCAGAGGTGCTACGAATTAATTTAACCTACTACAGCACACCCAAACGATATCAAATTAATTTTCTAACACACTGAATTGGGAAAATGGTATTTATTCACCTATTAACAGTTATTAATTATTGGGGAATCCAAAATTAACACCACTTTACAGCTTGGCTTCCTTTCCCCAATTGTTTGTCTTCCATCTTACATTCTTTTACATTATTTGGAAGCCTACTCTGATTACATTTTGTTCAAATCAAGGCCAACACTATTTTTAATACCGTTTTACAAATTATTATCAAGGCCAATTCTATTTTATACTATTTACAAAAATTAAACTAGCACATTTCTGGAACATTTTATAAAATAATATTTGATAACGTTTAAAAATATTATTAATTGCTATTATAATCATAAAGGCTTAAAATGTGTTCATAGCAATATGTATATTCTCGTTTTAAAACATCCAATTAGCAAAAAATGGGCATACAACACAATTACAATTTAAAACAATACTAAATTATAATTATTCTAAATTACATTTTCAAATTGTCATTTTGGAACTTCAGGAAATAACCAAAACGGTTCACCCAGCATATTTTAGCCAAAATCTATCTGAATAGCTAGAGTTTTCTGCTGAATTCAATTTCTCATATCTTCTACATTAGCAGGTTTTATAAATTTGGGTAGTAAATAGGGTGACCACCTTTCAATTTATACAAACCCTGAGATCCTCGTGAGTAAAAAAAGGTTTTCTTCAATGAGTTAATGGTTAGCAAATACAATACAGGGTGTAACTCAAATACTTGCTCATATCGTACATCACAAATTGGGCAAAAAAAATCTTTTCTACCACTAAAAGGCATATTTATGAAATAGTTTTTATTTTTTACGTACGGCTTTAATAGATTCAAATTAGCAACTCGTATTGGTTAAACATTTATTGGAAAACCTTTTTACTTGAAAACGTTTTAGATCGTTTTAGTCCCTTCTTACAACCAATAGTTTTTTGCAAAAAAAATCATTATGGGTTGCTAATTTCAACACCAAAGCCTATACATTTTTTTTTAAATCTTAAGTAAGTCTTCTATTGGTAGAAAATATCTCTCTGTCTGAATGGGTAATGTCATAGGTGCAGTTACAAGAGCCATTTCATTTTCCATTTTTACTTCCTTTACAATAAAGAAGTATTGGATTCACCCCAAAAATTCGAAATTGAGTTTTCAACAGATGTTTACGTTTTAGAGTCCCCTGAACCAAAAAAACATTTTTTTTTCATTGGTCTGTCTGTGTGTCTGTGAACAGAATATCTCAAAAACAAAAAGAGGTATAGCATTGAAACTTCATATATAAGTTTTGTGTACTATGTAGATGAGACAGCAAGCTTTTGAAGAAAATCGCATAACCGGAAGTAGGTGTTTTCGATTTTTTCAAAAACGGCTCTAACGATTCTTTTCAAACTTTACATTTTTATTACATTTTTAATGAGCGTTGATGTGAGATAGGTGATTTTCCAGTTGAATACCTCTAAAATGGGTTCCTTTTGTTTCCTTTATTTTTTTATTAACTCCTCTTTTAAATAGAACACCCGGTATATTATTACATTTTTTAATTCAGCTTAAAATTCTAGAGAAAATTTGTCTCTTCAACTAACGCTCTATTCTGTACCGTTTTTGTACAATGTGAATTTTTGAAAACTTTTGATAAATGCTTAAAAATTTTAAATCAAATTTTGGCCAATTATAAGATCACTGTAAAAGGAAGTTGTGTGCGTGTATCACACCAGATTTTTTTACTTAACTGTCGAACTGGTGTTTTTTGTTTTTCTTTTTAAGTTTTGATTATTATTCAATTTTCACTTTTATTAATACTCATTTTGTCACAAATACTGCGCAAATATCAATAACGTTTTTTGTAGTTGAAAAAAAAATAATAAAAGCAGTCATAATAATAATAATTTGAATATTCTTTCCCAATTTTCAGTAAAATTACAAAATCAATTTCAACTCCTTCTCCCTCTAATATCTCCCTAAAGGTTAAAAATTGAACCTATGTTAAAATGAACTCTTTTTGTCTATTTGTGACGAAATCCGCCCTTAAAATATTGCCAAGCTACACCATATACATACAAGGTCCCGAAATGATGCGGGGGTGTATGATATTTCTAAAAATATGATAATAGATGTTTGCATCTGTCAAATGTAACGGCAACCAAATAAACAGCAAACTAATTTGTTGATACTTTGAGATGATTTAGTAATTTTAAGGCACCACTGATTTGTCTAAAAATGGTAATTTTTTTCTTTAAATTTTCGGTTTTCCGAAATTTAAAATGACAAATTCTGGCGTAAATGGATACAGAATTTTTTTCTCTACAAAAAACTTTCATACAAGTTTGCTCTAAAATAATTAGGGAAGCAAATATTTTCATATGAAGAAATTACCATTGAAATCCCTATGGTGCGTAAAGCATTTCTACACCCTGTATAGTGTACTCAACATTTTCAAATTTAATAATTTCGGATTTTTACCTCTGTATTTTTTAAAACCTCTTCTAATGAGTTTTATTCTGAGATCTTAAATCATATTGCTAAATTCTAGGGTTTAGACTATTATATGCTAGTTAAAACATAAAAAACAATTTTAGCCTCTTTTAAGCTATTTTTTTAAAAGAATAATAAATAATCACCTTTAAAATGACAATTTAAACACTTGAATACTCCGAACACAACAAACAACGAGGTTTGAAAAGAAAAATTTAACCATTATTGATTCAAGAAATAATGATCACGAAAGAACGAGAAATACAAAAGCAACTTATACTAGTATCAAATGAAATTAGATTAAAAACAAAATTCTGTACCTAATTATATATGAAATTTCCAAATATTTCTCCCTCTTGCTGAATACGATTGAACTTAGAAAGAATCTAAATTAGCAGTTTTGCTTTTGATTTCAACTATTAAAGGGTTGCATTCGAAATAAAACCCTGTTTTTTAAGAAAAAAAACAAATAGCAAGAGACATAATACACACGCGCCGCGCGCAAAGTTTGCGGCTCTTATATGAAACGTATCCTATTTCCATTGATATAACTGACCCGTAAGTTAATTTTAGACATTATTACAAAATTAGCGTAACCCGGAGAAATTATAACAAAACCCGGAGCCCGGAGACGCGGTGTAGAAACCCTGAGACTCCGGGTGAAACCCTGAGAAGTGGTCACCCTAGTAGTAAAGTCAAATTCGATGATTTTACTGGCCACTTTGTTGGACTTTGTCCAGCGTTTGAACAGGCGAATTTTAGTACTCGTATATTTCTACACAAAGAGTACGTACTAGGACGGTGTACTCGTATCATATAACCGGAATCAGATGCTGCTACTTAGTACATTGGGGAAATTGCATTTGGAAATATTACAGTAACCGATAGTTCAAATTCATATTCTAGAATATTTAAGCGGTAACTCCCTTATTAAATTTTGTTTATACTCAGTATAATTTTACCTTTTTACGTATAACATTTACGTGTAATATAATTTCATCAAAAAAACATTTTTTACAAATTCAAAATCATCCTTACATCTTTCATCATTATATCAGAAAATAGTTACGAGAATCTGTTTTTATTTCATAAAAACGGCAGAAACGGGATTTTGAATAATTTCGAGATCCAAAATAATTTTCCTTGGGTTTTGAAGATTTTCACAAAGCAATTGTGACTTGTGTGACTACTAAATGGAAGAAGACAATAATTTAGAAGTAGAAATAATTACTCGAGTTCAAACTAAAGCGGGCTGGCATAAAAATGTGTTTGGTGAAACGATATTCTTACTTTTAGTTATCACACGTTAATTATTTTATGAATCATATTGTTTTCAGCCATAAAGTATCCCTAAAAATATTTTGAACTCAATTTACTATTAGCATTGCAAATATATAATTGAATTGAGTTAGATATTAACATTTTTCGTATATTGTCTACCATCATTTTGCCTTTCGAAAAACTAAAACAAATCCGAAACATTAAAGGGTACAAAATTTATTGTTTTAACGATGTTCTCACGATTATTGGCGCAAAATTTGTTTCAAATCTATACTGGATGCTTTTATTAACGTATTGTGTAATTCGTCGTTACTTTATCTGCCTTTCGTCTGGGGAACGTTTTTATCGTACGTATTGGAAATATATACATCCACTCGGAAGATTGTGATTATTTCGGAAAGAACAAAGATGCCTTTGGCACACTTAGATCAATTCCAGTGAATTTTGACAGGGTTTATCATTGCCTAGCAGGTGTGCCTGTACGAAATCAGAATCGCTCTGGCGAACGGATGTTATGTCTTGCGATGGTAAAATAGTAACTGGAAATATAATCGAGTAATAAGAATAAACTGCTTAGTCTGGTTGATAATACAATCACGATTCTGAATTGTACGGAAGTACTATATTCGGCAACAACAAGTTGCGAAACTCGAACTTTTTCAATAAACTAACAGGTGATGACCTAATTTTCAGTTATTTTGATCCACAGAACTTGTCTTTGTATTTGCGAATAAAACCTTGCTGATAAATATTTATAATCAGTACTTAATTATAAAATTATGAATGTTTGTCTAAAGGTAACTTTTAACGAACGCTGAATTTCTTATAGATGAGAGTAAAGATACAATTTCTTTAAGCACCTTAATTACACTTAAAGCTGTTTTCCATTACTCAGAGTAGAACGAACTACGTTTATGGCTTACAGGAGGTATTTGGAACCCACATTGGGTAGAGCATTTCATATCGCGTTTTTCCCTTAAATTTTTAAATATAAATTAAAAATGTTAAAATTATTAAAAATATACATTAAACATCATATTTAAATTGGGGGAAGTTACTAAATTTCGTTTATCAAAAGTTGCTAATCGCAGGAGATAAATAATTCGCAATCTAAACATGCAGTTTACTGCTGAACGCAAATCGTTTTGACTGTCAAGAACTAATAGATATGACGTGTTATATGTTTTATTTTAGATCTTCAATCAGGTTTTAGTCACAAAATTATATCAAGGTGAGGATTATTCCGTATATAATATTTCACAAAATCATTTAAACTAAAGATGTGCACAAAGTGCAGTTCTTACTTAGCCTACAGCCTACAATAGAAAATAAAAGCAACTGAGCTTTTCGTATTATTCCTTTCTAATACTTTCCTATTTTCTAACTATTAAAACTATTTCATTGACTTCATTCTTGTTTGAAACAGTAAAAAAATGTATATATTATAAAATTGATCAAATTCACTATTCACATTGATTTCGATCTTGAAATGTTGGCTCTAACCAGCCCTTTTATACATATCGTAAAATACCGGATGTATGAATAACTGTAGGCCGATAAATACAAATATTGGCTGATTAAATGGCACTTAATTCTCGTTTATAAAAGCTGTAGGTTAAGGTCCATTAGAATCATATTAACTGAAAACATGTTTTCAATATTAGGTCTGTTTACAACAAAGCGTGAGTAAGAAGGGCAAATCCTAAAATGTTTACGAAATCGTAGAAAACTCAAGTTTTGCAGATCCAAGATTAGTAAATTATATTATGATCACCTTTAAAGCTTGAATTTATTTGGTAAAGAAATTCTTGTTTTCCTTATCATCAAATTTCTAGAATTTAATTAATTTAACAGTTTGACAATATTAGCTAATAACAATTAGTACATTCTTCTGTTGAGAATTTTAGTTGTAGGTACATTGTATGTGAGTTTGAGGGTTTGAACCTTGAAAACAATAATGTCTAATTCCTGATCGATAACATGAACATTAAATGGTTATAAACGACTTTAATGTGTTCTGCTTTATACGCTTTTAAAATATTCGTACCATTTTAGAATATTGGTGTTGTTCTTCTAAACTATGAAATTACAATTTACATACTTCAATTTTTAGGTTTCTTTTAAATTCAGGCTGTTTTTAAAACTTAGGAGAAATTTTGTTCGTGAAAGTTTATTTTTATTAATTTTTGTTTCGATATATAATTTTAAGTTTTGAATATATTTACTACTTTTTGTTTTAATACTTTGAGTTTTTCAAAAAATTTGTTTTTAAGTAATCAAATTTTGGAAATTGTTATTACTACATTAAATTATTTATAGTGCAAACGCATTTCAAACAATACCATAGAACTAAACTAGAACACGAGTTAAACTGTTTTTGTGCCAACTTATTCTACTTTAATTTTAGAAATTATATTTCTGTGCTATAACAAACTGCACTATCAGATTTACTGTCCGTTTAATGGTCTTAATTTAGTGATGTATTTGCATAATTTATTGTTGTTAGTATTATATGTACTTCTATTGTTTGTTAATATTTTTATTTACATTATCGTTAGTTTTAAAACTTTGACTACTATTTTTATTTTCAGCTGCTGTAATAAGAAATTTCTTCGCATATTACCAAATTTATATCAAATATTAAAGGACCTACTATAATCAAAACAATATTCAATCGTTTAAACAGTTACGTTAGCCAAGAAACTGGAGCAAAAGTTTATAGAAAAAAGTTGTTCAAGGATACCAGTTACATCCAAACACAAAGAAAGCTATCGCAAGATGCCTTTGGAGTATGTCTATCGAGAGTGCAATGTACAGTAAATTTACAAGGCTGATCTTAAGACATTAATAAAAATTAAATATATTTTAAGTCAAGTCTTCAATGAATGCACTTTCAAGCAGAATGCGGTTTGTTGTATAGTTTATTTCGAAGATTTCTTCATGCAAATAATTAAAAATTTACACGTGTGTCAAAACAGTGAAAATACAAAATTTTTAATGAAACGTGTTTGGGTATAATCGCCGAATATGAACAACTTTTAAGATGAATATTTGTTCTATCGTTTTAAAATATTGAATATTCTTTGGTATACAGGGTGTTTCCTAACTACGTGTAGAAAATTAACTGGCGTGTTCCTCGGCTCATTTGAAGACAAAAAGTTTCGATCAACATGCTTCATTTTTGAAATAGTTGAAGTTGAAAGAAAAAAATGTAAATTTTGTTAATTTTTGAAAACGCGTTAATATATTAATTATAAAAAATCCTGCATGTTTATGATCAATGATTCTACCAATTTAAAACGTTTTAGTTATCAAGTCAGAAGGCTATGATGCTATGAATCAGATATTTGAATTGATGGTTTCGCATCGCAGCTGAATGTCAAACCGTAAAACCATATGCACTACTCCTGGTGTTTTGAGCGTGTATCTAGTTCAATTCTATAGAGACCTATATACGAACATATACCCCTACCCTGACCCCATGACACAAAATTCAGAAAAAATTCAAAATCAAGGATCAGAAGATATTCCCGGCATCACAAAAGCAGAAATATAGCACTCATTAAGACAATGATAAATAACAGAGCACCAGGAGAGGATAGTGTTGTGGTCGATGCCATAAAGCTAGGGGGCCCAAAGTTGATTGAAAAAATACACCAACTCTTCAACATATGTTTACGCAATCAGGAAATGCCCACAAAATGGAATAATGCAATGATCATCATCCTCCGCAAAAAAGAAGATGCAACTAACCTGGACAACTACAAACCGATTAGCCTTCTCAACCACCTTTACAAGATGTACACGCTAGCAAGCGGGTTTCCGCTTCGGATACGGAACAAATTACCATCTACAGTGTCTAAAATTACTGATCGAAACGAAGAGATCCGCCGAAGAACGAAAGTTGACGACATAATAGAGAGAATAGACAAAGCAAAATGGAGATGGGCTGGCCATGTGGCAAGGGAGAACGATGGCTGATGGACGAAAGAGATAATTGAGTGGAGACCAAGATCAGATAATCGAAGTCAAGGAAGAAAACCTAACCGAAGGACAGACGATCTAAAAAGAATATCAACAAACTGGATTGCAACTGCACAAAATAAAGAGACGTGGAAACATCTGGAGGAGGCCTTTGTTCGACAGCCGACAAATTGTGGCAGATTAATGATTATTGATGATCTATTTCAATGAGATGAAGAGCAGAGACGCGCATAATTTCCAGCAGCTTCCTTGATTATTAATTCGCTTGTCTCCTGAAAACTTTGTTTTATCTTACTTTAAATGTAGTGATGCTTCAATAAAACAAAAAATTGGCAGCACTGAGTTGAATTTTTCTAACTTTTACCAAACACGATTCATTTTAACAAAAAGATGAATGAGGTATTTGGAGTAGAGATTCAATCAAGGAATTCAAAAAAACTGTTCAAAACAAACAAAAAATTAGTGGCGTATCCCATTTCTTATTCAATCGTGCAAAGGTGACCTATACGCACGTCACTGGTGCATTGAAAGATGGTTTACCAACGCAAAACAATCTGCAGTGAAAACGAAAAAGGGTATAAGTCAAAAATGATCATTTTACAGGAACGTCAAAATACTATGCTGCTGGAGAGATTTGAGAACAACATTTAATACTTTTCCGTGATAATCAAAAGACTCAAGTAGATTCATTGACTAGAGCTTGCTTTGCTATTGATTCTAAAACTATTTGTACTAACAAATAAATAAATATGGAACTTAGTTTATCACAATGTGTTTAATACATTTTATGAAATAGCAAAAGGATAGACATATAGATTTTATAATTTCTCAGAATATATTTTTGTGATAAATAATTATTATGACAAAGCAGCATATGTAGACATAAACGAGAATGGGTGGCTTCGAGTTTGAAGAGTTCCACGTTAGGTAGATAATATAACTTCTTATTAACAGTGTGCATACGCTTTTTCAACCGTATTCACATAATAACCTGGTGATGTAGAAGGTCACGTATTTGACTTATATTTAGGTGGACAGGGTGATTCAAAAGGTATGGACACAATTTTTAGGAGTAGATACACTTACAAAGTAATTATGTGAGAAATATTAATCAATTTATCCCTCCATGGGGGTAGTACATCTTCCAGTTCTTCTTTCTCAGTGATATTCAATTCTACAAATTCTAAGAGATCCTTATTTCTTTGAACAAGTTCTCCTTAAAGACACACGTCAATCACATCATAGTGTCAAAAATGTTAGAATCAAAATGTAATAC
>CALNHX010010826.1:0-37052 GCA_940337035.1 Agriotes lineatus | reverse complement strand
GTGTACTGGCTATCGGGGGAGCTATATCCAAAGTTTTGGGAACCTTACCGAATTGGCGCTGCATTACCAAATGATCGGTAGAGGTGGTGGCTGTAGACCACATTAAACCGTGGATAACTTTAAAAGAAGCCAGTCAGTTGAGTGTGTACTGCGTCGAACACATGTACGGTGAGAACAATACATGCACGGTAATATGTTGCCCGAAACATGTATTACGCACCCGAAGCATGTTACACGCCCGAGGCACAAAAAAATTGATGTGCACAGTGTCGAAATCATGTACAGTGCTCACATTACGTTACATGTGTAGCACTCGAGGCTAGCAACACGCTCGAAGCACAAAAGAACGGGGGTGTGTACAGCGGCGAAGGTGTGCTCTGGCAGTAATGGTTAGTGCAGAGTACACACTTGAAGCACGCATTTGAGAAGCGGACCTGCGTACCACACATATCATGTTTGAGCTGTGCATTTTTCCGAACTTTTAATTGATTTGTGTATCTAATTATGGTTTGGTGTGTCCCCAGGGCCGATTGAGGACAATCAGAAAAGCAGCGTGGCCAAATCTGTAGGAGACGAAGCGGCGAAGGATTAAACACGCTGACGTAACAGTGGTTACCGGCAGTTCCTAGAGGATCTAGACAATAAAACTTGAGTGACTTAAAGGATATTTTAAGAATTATTGTATTTTATAGCCGATAGCCGAACGTGCGCTGGCAAACGTTTATTTTAAGAATAATGCAAATTTGATCTTAGAACAGAAAATGAGGGCATTCAATATTTCGCATTTGTATCGAACTGACGTTTTATGTACTACCGTTTCGTTGAATTAATCTGAATTTTTCGTGAGTTTAATAATTATTTTTCTACCCTTCAGTATTACTACACACCTAAGTATAAAAACACCATGTAAAGGTGATAAATAATATAATTGTGGTGTATGGGAAATACCCCCAAACCCACTCTAGGGTGATTAAGTAACCGGTGAGTTGACCACTCCCGTGTTAACTTTCCTTTATGGTAAGTCGTAAGTTAGTGACGTCTGTAGATAATTTCTGGTGAATAAACAACCTAAAGATACAACGTGTTTTAATAGCCGTTTATGCAACATTAACAACATAACAGTGGCAACGAGGTAAAACGAATCGATACTGTAAAAAAACTGCGTTAATTTAGTCCGAAAATTAAAATCGGTTCGTTGTTAATTCCATCCTATCAGAGACGATTTGGTGATCTAACAAGAGCAGTTGGAACAATATTTTAGTGCTAACCAAATTAGTGATGTCGGACCTACGAAATGACAGGCCGCAACACTTTTGAGTTTAATCGAAGCGGAGACATACCGGCTACTCAGTGATTTATGTTACCCCAAACTACCAAAGAATAAAACTTATGAACAACTGTGCCAGTTACTGGGGAGTCATTTCAGCCCTAAAGTATAAATTGATAGGGAAAGAATAATGTTTTCATTTTCGACGCAAGAATTGGGTGAAATAATCGCGGATTAGCACGCGCGTATTAAAAAACTTTTCGTAAATTGTAAATTCTAAGATCCATTGGACAGGATTTTGAGTGATAAATTCGTGACCGGGATATAAAATGGTGCGGTATTGGACATAATATGCGAGGACGAATATTCCAGTGCCAGGTGTTTCAGGTATAAAGCAAAAGGGCACGTAAACACTAATTGTCCTCAACGATATGAAAAAAAATATTCATACGCTATAGTTGCTTATGGCCACATAAATTTTATAAGCAAGTTTGGTATGACCATGGAAAGGTTTATTAAAAGGGTATATATAAATAACCAACTAATTCAGGCGTTTTCATTGATTTGGGAAGTGAATGCCCACTTATAACTACAATTATTATGAAAAATGTATGTTTACGACCGTGGCAGTATAAACGCGGTATTGAATTCAAAACACTCTCGGAAGTTATAATGCTGTATTATTAAGAATAGAGGCGTTAATGGGTTATCACATTACCCAGGCTGTGTGGTTTCTGGTGATATCCCATACACATAATAGATACGAAAATTAATAAAAATGTTTTGTGTTTTAGTGAGTTATACCAGTTACGACATTACTTCATACGCACTAGCAAAATTAAGCTGTGTAAATTAAAACGTATCTAAACCACTTCGATGTGAAAACGAATTATGTTTATGTAAAGTTTAAAGTGTAATTATAACTCCTGTTAGAAATTTTTAGTTCCCACGGCACAATATTTCAATTTTTGCATGCTCTGGGTTATTGAACTTGTGTATTTGCCATTCCCAGCATCCGCTCGTCGCCATTGCGTTTTTGAGGGATAGAGTTTCAGCAAACGGCGAAATTTATTGATGAGCGTGTTACTAATGTTTGAAACTGACAACGCTTGGGAAAGCCGTTAAAAATGCAGAAATATCGAAATGGCATGATTGTTTGAAAATTTGAAAACCAGGGTATGCGATTGGTAGTTTGAATGTGAGAGAGGATTCGCGTGGTAAGACTGCCTTCATCACACCCGATGGAGCGTACTCCTTTAAACGAGTTTGTTTCGGGCTTGTCAATGCGCCTGCAGTATTCCAACGCTTAATCCATGTAGTATTAGCAAATTTAAGGTATGGGACTGCATTAACGTATTTGGATGATGTAATTATCCCATCACAAACTGTCGATGAGGGGTTGGTTAACTTACGCGATGTATTTGATAGGCTTAGGGACGCGAACTTGACATTAAATTTGAAAAAATGCAGTTTCTTTATCTACAAAATAGAATATTTAGGTTTTACTATTTCGAGTGAGGGTATTGAATCTGGGACTGCAAAACTGAGGGCAGTCGCACATTTTCGGGCACCGTCTAATGTACATGGCATTCGTTCGTTTTTGGGATTGGTCAGTCTCTCCGGGCGATTTATCAATGGGTGTGCAACAATTGCCAGACCACTTAGCGACCTTTTAAGAAAACGTGCTGTTGTTGTTTGGGAAGAAGCGCAACAGGGGTCTTTTGACAAAATTAATGCTTTTCTGCTAAGCAAACCGGTGCTTTGTATTGGGGGCGTATACGGAAGTCCACACAGATGCATCGAGTTTAGGATTAGGCGCCGGGATTTTACAAAAACAAACGGACGGGACAATGAAACCGATTTCTTTTTATAGTCGTAAACTACACCGGAGGAATCTATTTACAGTAGCTACAAAGTGGAATGTTTGGCCATAGTTGCGACACTTGAGAAATACCGCGTTTACCTTGTAGGTATTCCATTCGTGATTAAGACGGATTGTAGCAGTTTAAAATTGCTAGCCAATAGCGCGATATTAATCCACGTATTGGAAGATGGTTTCTTATTATTAGAATTTAATTACACTATAGAGCACCATACAGGACAACAAAATCGAGTCGCCGATACGTTAAGTCGAAATCCAGTTGAGGAAGCGAGGGACGAACCTATTATAACGGGGTTACCTGTGTTGGGAATTAAAATAACTACTGATTGGTTGGCCGCGTGGCAACCAACGTGTTCCGAAGTTAAGGCCGTATGTAACAAGTTGGAATAGGGTGATAGAACTACCCATGAAAAGTTTGTACTTTGCCATGTAAGAGTTTATAAAACGAAAGGGGGGATTTGGCGTTTATATGTGCCAATAGACCTTAGATATGGGGTCGTAACCGAAGCTCACAGGGAATTGATGCATTTAGGGATTGATAAAACACTAGCCCGTGTTAAAGAATGTTATTATTTCCTAAAATGAGAGAATTCGTCACCAAATATGTAAATAGGTATATTAACTGCTTATTATTTAAAACGCCGTAGGGCTAGCAATTGCGATTATTGCACCCCCCCCCCCACCACCCCCGAAAAGGGAAAACGCGCCTTCCAGGTCGTTCACTTGGATTGTCTCGGTCCTTTCCCAACGTCAGTTAGAGGTAATAAACATTTGGCTGCTTTAACTGATGGGTAGAGCAAGTATGTAGTATAAAAAGCAGTGTCAGATGTGGGTGCCGAATGTACAATAGATGTTTTAAAAGAGTTTATAATGCATTACGGTAAAATGGATAAACTAATTACGGACAGGAGAATGCGGCTAGTAGCCGAAATAGTAGAGGACGTTTGCGCAAATGATAATATACAACATACGCGAATATCAACGGCCAGTCCTAGGGCTAATGGACAGATCGAGCGCCTTAACGATATGTTAATAAGACGTATGGAGATGAGTACTGAAAGCATAGAGGGTTCGGATTGGAATAGCACAATTTTTGAAATCCAGTGGGCACTCAATAATTCGGTCCACAGTGTTACCAAAAGAACTCCGTTCAGTATTGTTTATTCTACTCGGCGGGATGAATTTAGCAGCAATCTATTGACAGGCGAGATAAGTAAGCTTAATGAAAAACACGGCAATGTTGAAATCTTACCGCCAGTAGAAGAGTTGTTAGAGCGAAATCGGATTAAAATGGCAAAGCAATTTAACAAGGGCATGCGCGAAGCACCAGTATATAACGCTGGCGACATTGTTTTAATTCGAGCAGAACCTCCAGCAACAGGTCAGAATGGGAAAAGTAAACCGAAATATCGGGACCCCTACGAGGTAATTAAACTCGTTGGTAACGATAAATACCTAATACATGGTATTGAGGGCGAACAACAGAATTGCACGTTTTATAAAGGGATTATTGCAGTAGATAGGCTAAAACTTGTCAGTGCCAGTGCAGTCCCAGAAATTTAAAGCCGCGTAGTAGTCTAAGAATTTTAAATTAGTCTATATTTTGCTAGAAGTAGGTAGATTTTAAAGAATATTGTATATATTTATTTTTGTCACTTCATCAATACAGTGCAGTGTGCGGTAACCCATAAGAAGGACGTGAAGTGAAGTGAAAGTGACGGGGGTAGAGTTTTTGTAGTAGTTCTGATCAACTTATTTCGTACATGCATCCCATAGCGGTGCATTAGTGTTTGATTTTTGTACCTTTTGTAATTGTTTTGTTCCTGATAATATTGTTTGTGCTAATTTGATTATTGTATTTAGTAATTTTAGGTTAGTGGCATGTGATTTAGCGTTTTAAGTGTGCGTTTGTTATTGGGCCGAATGTGGTATTTCGGGGACGAAAATTCGTCAGGAAAGGCCGAGCTGTTAGAAATGATTAGTTCCCACGGCCGAATATTTCAATGTTTGCATGCACTGGGTTACTTACGTGTGTATTTACCACTCCCAGCATCTGGTCGTCGCTATTGGGTTTTAGAGGGATAGAGCTTCAGCAAACGGCGAAATTTATTGATGGGCGTGTTACTAATTAGGTTGAAACCGACGACACCTGGAAAAGCAGTTAAAAATGCAGAAATAACGAAGTGGCATGTTTGGTTGAATATTTTGAAAACCAGGGTATGCGATTGGTAGTTTGAATGTGAGAGAGGTAAACGCACCGTTTAGCTATGCGAGTGTTTGTAAATTTGAATTTAATCTTAAGCAACATTTCAAACTGTACAGTGGTTATTATTTTAAATTATATTTTATATCAGCAAGCTGTTGTTTTATTCCTGACGAAAGTCTCCAGAAATATCAAGAGATTGTAACAGTAATCCGAAGTGCGATTATTGTAACATTATTCAGTAATCAGAAGTACAATTATTGTAACACTTCGTATTTGAAATAGTTGTTTTTAAAAATCTACTTTGTAAAACGAGTACGTAATTGGCACAGCCAGAACGCATAGTTCGAATGTTCGAAAACCAAAGTACGAGCAGCAACAACGAACTACCCATACAAGAAAACCACTGTCAACGCACAGACCACGGTATTTTGAAGCCAGAGTCACCAAGGCTCAAAACTGGTCAAATACCTAAAGAAAATCCAAGGAACATCAGAGACAACACAACAGTCGAGGGGAAACGCTGATCAGGATTTCAAAACTAGGACGCTCGAGCAGTCAAGGTGTCGCTTCAAGGAAAAGTTCAAACAATTGTGAGTACTTGTGTATAAAAAGAAAAATTGTAAACCCTACTAACATAGATTTAGTAAAGAATTTATCCCACGCAGAGGAGGCAGATTAAGACTGTAAACTAATAAAATAATAATTATATAATTTAGGGAAAACCCCCTACTAATATGAAGAGGGAATAAAAACAAGTAATTTTCTTAAAAGAAACTGAGTAAGAAAGTAATAACTTGTAATAAGTTCGATACTTTAACAAAAATATTTTGTAGCAAAGTGTAATAAAATGGCTACTCCAGTGCAAGCACAACCTCCAATTCTACTTGTAGAATTAGTAATCGCTGCTGCAAGGCATTACGGAGACATTTTACCAAAATTTGAAGGTAAAATAGGTACTTTAGATTCATTTTTAAGAAAAATCGATCAATATTATAATAGATATGGAACCACTAATGACACAGTACTAACTAATTACGTCTTTTGCCTCATTTATAGCAAACTAACGGGAGAAGCAAATGAACTTTTATCAGTTAGGTCAGATATTAAAAAGTGGACAGATCGTAAAGCGTTATTGCAAAACAAATATGGTGACTATACGAACAGGAACATTTTAACTCAACAATTTAAGAATTTAAAAATAGGTTATAATGAGTCATTGTCCGATTTTATTGAAAGAATCAAAACAATGGAAAATAGATTAAATTCTAAAATTCCCTCTGATAATGAAATCACCGATGCTCAAAATATAGTGTACAGGGATATTAACGAACAAACTGGAATTGAGGTTCTGTATAATAATTGTCCCCCTTTATTACAAACCATTTTGGACGTAAACGAAAAGAAAACTTTGGCTGAAACAATAGGCGTAGTTTCAGTTATGTTAATCACATTTTAATTCATAAAAGGCAATGAGGAAGGAAAATTTTCATAGGAAACACTTCAGGCGAAATGCAGAAGCTAAATAAATGGATACAAAATGTACCAAATCCAAAACAGTTGAAGTATAAATCTAGTAATTATACTTACCACAGTAGGAATAATAAATATTATGCAGAAACGAATGTAAGAAAAATAAACGTGTTTCAACCTAAGGACGCACTAACGCGGAAAGCAATCAAAACGATGTGAGTTACTAATGTTCGAAATCCATATACATGTCTATGTCAAATAAAAATATGGGTACAAATTATTATAAAATGGATAATCTAAGGCAAGCGAAACCTTTAGTTAATGTAGTTCAGATAGAAGCACCAGCAGATTTATACTACGAGAGCGATTTTTATAGCTTGGAGGCAGATAATTATGCGTTAGTAGCAGAGAATGAAGAAAATTCATCAGAAGAACGATTAATTGGAAATACCCAAAATTTTCACATCACAGCCTCGGAAAAGTAAATGGAGAAATTAATTAATGGCAGTTTACCATATATTCAAATTACAAATCCAAATCTAAAACTTTTAATAGATACCAGACTACCAACTACTTCTGAAACAGCTCATAATTGGTTTAAAGAAAAAAAATATATTCAGAGCAATTTACATTAAAGTCAATACATGCCGAAATTACCAACAATGAATGTTTACAATTAGAATTATTCAAGAAAAATCAAAAATTAATTTTTTTTAACTAAATTCCGTGATTACTTTTACGGGCTGATAGGCTCAAACAGTCTAAAACAAATGAAAGCTCATATAGATTATAAATTAGGCATGATATTATTACATAATAAACCCTATGAATTAAAAAAATATACCATACAGAAAAGGGACCAACGAAAGTTAGGTGAAAGAGTCAAAGTATTTCGCATAATGGTAAAGAAAGAAAGAGTCAAGAACTATCATTTTGAATTAGTGTGCCAAGAAATTATCAATATTAAAAAAGGTAGCCCGAAGCAAAATCTAATCGAAGCTCAAAATATTGATGAGACATAAATAGATGTCTGTAATCTACAATTGCTTCATTACCTAACACGATGAGACAAATTAAATCTTTCCTAGGATCAACAATATATTATAGAAAATTTGTTAAAGATTACGCTACAATAACAAAACCATTAACGTGTTTAAAGAAAAATCTTAAGACAGAACATACGGAAGAATTTGTGAATGCTTTTGAGAACATTAAAACAACAATCATTAAACCACCAATTCTTACAAGAATTCTGCTAAATCGGGATATACATATATTATTAATTGGTTTAATTGTACCTTCGTCCTATCAAGAAAATTAATAAAAAGGCTTTGTAATCATAGTTTTAGTTAGTTATAGTTACGACACTACTTCATACGCACTAGCAAAATTAAACCACTTCGCTGTGTAAACGAATTATGTTTATGTAAAGTTGGAAATGTAATTATAACTTCGTATTCGAAGTAAAGGTGTTTTTAAAAAATCTACATTGTAAAACGAGTACGTAATTCGGGGACCTTACTGCTTAGGTCTCAAGTTACTGTTGGGATAAAAATAGATCACGTCCTAAAAACAGTTGATTTTTATATTATCGATACTAAGATTATGAATTGCGACCTATTAATCGGTCAAAATTTTACTGAATGTGCTGACATCAAATATGTAAAATTGGGAAACAACTTAACATTTTCACCTTCTGTGCTACCTTTTATTACTGTATAAGAAGAATACCGAGAGTCAGAAATAGAAATTGGAACACACGAACGTGATACTATATGTAAATCGATGACTTCAATAAATCACTACCCCGATCGTTTTGCTTGTAACTCCTTTGAAGTCGGCACGTGTATTGAGGAATTGCATATCCAATTACACTCTAACAAAAGTATTACAAACAGACCTCGACGATATCCAGATGTGGAACGCGGATACATTCGTCAACTAGTTGATGACTTGTTACGTTGTAAAGTAAGAGACTCAAATTCTCCTAACATTAGTCCAGTTGTGTAGAAAAAAACGGGTAATAGGCGATTGTGTATTGATTACCGAGCGCATAATCGCATAATAATACCTAACCATTATTCATTACCAGTAATAAAAGGTGAAATTGCGGTTGTCGGGTTAGAAATACTGTTGCAGTTTAGATTTAGCCTCAGGCTACTAACATATTAAAATGGGTGAAGACTCAATTCAGAAAACATATTTCACAACTCAGAATGCCCAATATGAATGTTTGAAACTGCCATTTGGATTTAGTACAGCGTCATCAGTGCTTCAAAGAATCATTAATAAAATCCTGGGACAATCGCGTATTAACAAATATGTCGTATATTTGGACGATATTCTAATACCGGGAAAAACTATTGCAGAGAGGCTAGACTCTTGTAACGAGTTGCTTTAGGTAATGCGTAATCGTGGTTTAACCTTCAGAATGTCTAAATATTGATTTTTACAAACTAAAATCACATTCATTGGGTATGAAATATAAAATTCCACAATACGACCTATCAATGATAAAATAGAAGCAGTAGAACATTTTCCCGCCCCAAGCAATGCTCACCAAATACGACAATATTTAGGACCGGCTATTTCGGAAATTTATTCCTCAATACGCTGAAAAAGCAAAGCCATTAACGTACTTGTTGCATAAGAATGTAGAATGGCAATGGAATAACTTGCAGTAAATATCCTTTGATCAACTTAAACAATGTTTGATTTCAAAACCTGCGTTGCTGTTGTTTGATAAGAATTTGGAATGCCGTTTGTACACTGACGCTAGTCGGGTGGAACTTGCGGGTGTGTTGGTTCAAGTTACTGATGGATAAGAACACGTGGTCGCATACTTCAGTAAGCAAACCTCCCCGGAAGAACAAAAATATCACTCAATTTACCTTGAAACTTTAGCGGGCGTTCAATCTGTAAAACGCTTTAGAAATTACTTGTTGGGTAGGTCAGTTACAATTTATACAGACCGTGCAGCAGTAACACATACCTTCAAAAAGGGGGATATTAATGTGTAGCCAGGTGGGTGATACAACTTTGTGAGTTTCAATATACACTTATACACTTAGGCATAAAGGCCCAATCAGGCAATGGGACATGTATATTGTTTAAGTAGAAATCCTATAATCTCTGAAACAAAATATGTTGGAAATGTAACAATTTCTGTGGGTGACTGGCTTCTCTCAGCCCAACAAGGTGATAAGGAAACACAAAACATTAAAAGGGTATTAGAGAACGGTAATCTTATATTATAAGAGCCGATGCCGGCCGTCCGTAAGCAGGCGCGCGCACCTGCCGATCGCGCAGCAACACGCAGCATGAACGCGCACAAGTGGCGACGCGGCAAGCATTTGTATTGTTAACGCTGGCAGGGCCGGACGTAGGCTGGCTGCCGCCTTGAGCAAGCATTTTTATTGTTAACCGTTTCTTTACGCTGGCACGGCCAGACGTAGGTTGGCGAACGCGTTCTAGGTATAATAATAAAGACACTTTCAATAAATATGAGTTAAAGGTGGTAAGGTCTGCAGACAGACAGAATACGGTTCTAAATGGGTAGTTCCCAAATATGCGCGATTTAAATAGTCAGATTAGGTCATGATGACGTTGACCATTTTGACATAACATAAGACATATGAATTAGTTTCTAAAAATTATTGGTTTTCACACATGCGTCATTTCATAATGAAATATGTTCGAAATTGTCGCAATTGTTTGTATTTTAAATCAGCGTAAAACGGAAAGCTTGGATATTTGCATCATATACCAAAGGTAGCTACGCCCTTCCACACCATTCACCTTGATCATGTAGGGCCCTTTAATAAATCTAGGAAAGGGAACCCTCAGGTTCTGGTCCTCATACATGCGTTCACTAAATTTGCCCTTCTTCATGCGATACCGAACACAAAAACTAAATATGTTCTAAATGCTCTCAATGAACTGATCAAAACTTTTAGATCGCCTCACAGAAAACTTAGCGATAGAGGGCGATCATTCACTTCAAAATAATTCAAAAAGTATTTTCAAAAATACGGTATTACTCATTCTCTAAACGCGGTCGGATTGCCCAGGGGTAATGACCAGGTTGAGAGGTACAATCGTACTGTACTAGACTCGTTGGCCACAATGGGAGGCGCAATTAGACGAATACTGCAGGACGAAAATATAATGCATATACAGCTCAGTATCAATGGAACTATCAACAGAGCCATTGGATCATCACCCAGTGAGGTCCTTTTGGGTATCAGCGTATCGCATCAAGTAGCCCACATACCTTCAGAAACCTCGGAAGTAATAGACGTAACTAATTTACGCAATCAAATTCAGAAAGCTAACAGTGCTTATCAAGCTGATCAAAAAACGAAATTTGATATGAAAGCAAGTCGACCAATCGCGTATCAGACCGGTGATTTAGTTCTACCTCTTCCCCAGCCATTCGGAGCAGTCAAAAACTGATGCCGAAATAGAGAGGACCTTTCCGGGTTTCGGCATCTCTCGGACAAGATAGTTGAGATTAGGAACATTCCTGGCATGCCTAGATCTCGGATCCCTTATTATGGAATGGCTGGTATTGAAAATATGAAGTCATCTATCCACTTACTTACTTAGGTTACAATTATTTCAGGATGTCAAGACAAAAGCGGAAAGAAGCTAAAAAGAAAAATATGGGATGAGAGAGATATGGAACATGCGATAATAGTTGTCAGGCAGCACGAAATGTGTACGCTAAAACTTGCAAAACTTTTAATGTGCCACGTTCTACATTGCAACGTTATGCAAGAAAACTTGAACTACAGCCAATTGAAGCTGCCCAAATAAAGCTAGGGCGTAAAGCTGTCTTAGGGAATGATCTACAGGACGACTTAGTTCGTTATATTCTGGAGATGGAAGTTAAATTTCATGGATTAACAGGAAAATATGTAAGGAGAATAGCGTACACCTTAGCTACCAGGAACCACATAAAACATCCGTTTGGAGGTAACATGGCGGGCAGAGTCTGGTTAAGGCTTTTTCTGCAACCCCATAAAGAGCTATAAGTACAACGACCAACGGGAACATCTTTTTCTCGCGCAAGAGGCTTCAACAAGGAAAATGTAGCATCCTTCTTTAATGTTCTGGAAAAAGAATATGACAAGAGGTTTTACCCCCCCCCCCCCTGAACGCATCTTCAATGTTGTTGAAACAGGACTAACGGTTGTACAAATCAAGATTGCACAGGTTGTATACTAAAAAGGGAAACGACAAATTCCATCATTAACTTCTGCTGAAAGGGGTTCCCTGATAACCCTCGTAACATCGATGAGCGGCGCTGGCCAATTCATCCCACCAATGATGTTTTTCCCCCGCAAAAATATTAACCAGCAACTTATGAAAGGAGCTCCTCCAGGTGCCATTATGGCGGTACACCCTAGTGGACGGATACAAAGTACTTACTAGCACAGTAAGTTCTTTCAGTTCCTTACATTAATTCTTCCTTTTAGGTAAATTATCACAAGGAGGCACGGTAGGTAGAGTTTTAAATGACATTCGAGAGACTGTTCCTAAAGGCCAAGTGAAAAGAACCCATTTAGTGGAGAAGATAGATATACATAACATAATGCGAGATTATTCAATAACGTACTCAACCAAAAGGCAACAAAATGATGATGTTAGCGTTAAATTATGGGTTGAGGCCACGAAAAGCGTGGAAAAATCCAGTTTTGTACGAGCGGACCGAGAAAAGTTCTGTCGATCTCATTAGGCCATGGGAAAAAAAATCTTGATTGTCGTAATTGTCAAAGTTTTGGTGGTTGTGCCTGCAAATTTCATAAAGTTTCGTTTATTAACGTCTGATTTATAAAACAGAATATAACAGGGTAATCGAAAATGGAAAAAATCGAGTACCGCGCTGTAATAAAATTTCTCACAAACGAGGGAATTCACTTCACGGAAATTTCGGAACGTTTAAGAAATGTATATGGGAAGTCTGCACCTTCAGAATCTACAGCTAGACGGTGGGCAATAGAATTTAAACATGGAAGAATAAGCTTAGAAGACGATGAAAGAAGTGGGCACCCTGCAACTGCACAAAATGAAGAAATGGTGGCAAGTGGAAAAATTAGTTATGGACGACAAAAGAATTACGGTGGATGAGATAGTAAGAAGTACAAAGATTAGCGATCTGTCGGTAAGATCTATTTTACACGATCAGTTACACCTGAATAAGGTATCTGCCAGGTGGGTGCCACGCATGCTGACACCTTTACAATAGCAGGATCGAGTCGACATTTGTCGTCAACTTTTAAATTATTCTGAAGCTGACCCTGATAATTTTTTTGAGAAAATCTTTACAATGGACGAAAGCTGGGTTCATCACTTTGATCCTGAGATAAAACAATCTAGCATGCAGTGGCGGCACAGTAATTCTCCGCCCCCAAAAAAGTTTCGAGTCAAGCCATCGGCCGGGAAGATGATGCTTTCAGTTTTTTGGAATTCAAGAAGTGTTGTACTCATAGATTAAAAAAAAAGGACATACGATTACTGGAGACTATTGTACAACCCTTTTAAGTAAATTGAGGGAAAATATTAAACTGAAACGCAGGGGAATGCTTAGCCACGGTGTCCTGCTGCAGCATGACAACGCCTCATCCCATACTTGCGTTGCAGCAACTTCAAAAGCGGCCGAATTGGGTTTCCAAATTTTGCCACATCCACCATATTCACCTGATTTGGCACCCTTTGATTACCATTTATTTAGGAACTTAAAGAGTGGAACGCATTTTAAAGATGATGAAAGTGTGAAAAGTGCAGTTTTCCAGTGGCTGCAGGAGCAAAATGCAGACTTCTATAAGGAAGGGGTTTTAAAGTTGAAGCATCGGTGGCAGAAATGTGTGGATTTGCAAGGAGAATATATAGAAAAGGTTAAAATTGTACAAAACGTTTCGAAATAAAAAACAAGTTAATCTTTGAGAAAGGAAAAATTTTTCTCGGTCCCCCCGTATTATAAGGAACAGGGTTCACAAGAAGAAAGCATGTTTGAAAAAAATGATTTTGTTCTTATAATTATGACAGAATTTTAAGCAAATTCTTTAATTTTATTTGCAATAACAAAATTTGTATTGATGGGACGCATGGTTTAAATCAGTACGGATTCCAGTTATTCACAATTATGGTAGTAGATGAAAATGGATGTGGGATCCCTGTTGCATTCTGTTTTTCGAATAGGTCTAATATGATAATATTTAGTAAGTTTTTCCATGCATTAAAGATAGAATTGGGTTAATCTCTACGAAAATCTTTATGTCAGATGATTATACACCATTTTATCTCTCATGGGAATGTGTTATGGGTCAAGTACCCCAAAGATTATTACGTACCTGTCATATAAATAAAAACTGGGTACAAAACTCTAACAAAATTAAAAATGAAGAATAAATTGTCATTAACTTTAAAATTTCTAAGGGTTTTACAAAAAGCGTTTGATGAAAAATCATTTATTAAACAACTAAAAACTTTCACTGATCACTTAATGGCTGACCCTGATACCTTTCAATTTTTTCCATATTTTTCAAGGAATTACTTTAATGGATCAAACATGTGGGCATATTGTTATAGAAAATATGCAGGTATAAAGAAAAATATGTATCTGGAGTCTCTGCATAAAATAATAAAAGATTGATACCTTCAGTGTAAAAAATGTAAGCGCTTGGACAAAACCATTAATCCTTTAATGCAATTGGTACGTGATAAAATGTTTGAAAGAGTGGTAAAATTGGTAAAAAAATTGAAAAAATCAGGGACAGCCATAAAAGAGGGGAAAGTATTCCAGAAAATTCTATGTATAAAAAAAATCAGTGGAATCTGGTTTCCAGGCAATATGCTGACCATATTTATTTTGTTGAAAAAATATTAAATAACTGTACCGATCCTTTTGAGCTTAAATGCCAAAAATGTCATGTTTGTATACATTCTTTTCGATGTAGTTGTCCAGACAGCGTAATAAACCACAATAAATGTAAACATATGCATGCATGATACCTAAAATATCATTTGTATACATATTATTCTCCACCTCCAGTTGAAATTACCGCACCTTGCTATGATCTTCAGAATGAGCTTATTTGATTTCAAAATTGTAGCAATAATAGAGATTCAATCACTTCGAAATTAGAAGTTATTCTTGGTCTAAATAAAAAATGTAACTTATCGGATGGTGATATAAGTCAAATCGACAAACACCTAGATAAGATTATTGACATATATAATGATCATTTAGACATTAAAGCAAAGAAAATGCTAATATGAATAAAAAGATAGAACCACAAGTCAGAGTGTTTACATCTAAAAATAAAAAAAGGAGATTGGGTACAGCTGACCCTATACAAGATCCGTTGTCAAATGAGCTAAAACTCATAAAACCTGCACTCAATCCCAATGCTGAAGTTAAATAAATAATATTTTTTTAATTTTCATCGTCACTCCTTGTTATACGTTGTTTTCGTAAACCATAATAAGAAAAATGGAAAATTGGCTGGAGCAGTTTAAATTGAATCCGCGTAGGATAACCGTAGTTAATACAATGATAAAATAGGTATACATCCAAATAGCTAACATACCTATATCTATTTTTTAAATTTTAACACAGTTACAATACTTACTACTTACGCCATATTGTCGAATAATTTGGTATAAAAAGTAAGTCATTTCGGGATATTCACCAATTATCTTGGCAACTGTACACTTTTCGATTCATATTTGCACTATTACAAAAATGGACGCAAGATAGGGTTTTACGTGGTAAATTTTAAATAAAAAACAAACGCTTCGTCACTATTCGGCAGACGCCGCCGTTGTTGTTTATGTTACCCGAATAGTGAATGTTTATTTGCGCCATGAATGTTCTACAACCTTGCCTATAATGTTTGATTCTAAATAATAAGGCCCCGTCTTTCGAACTCATAATAAAGTGTCCAATATGTATTTAACAAATAAGTTTATTAGAAAGATTTATTTAACAAATAAGCGTTGGGCATCTTTCCATTCAGAATTGTGGGCCAAATAGTTATTGGGTAAATAAATTTAGTGACCAAATAGTAGTCGTGTTGGTAATAAAAAATCACTAGGGATAATCTTCACCATACAGTTATGACAAAGATAGTCATATCTGAAAACCCGTGGTAACAACAGAGATAACCTATTCGCATGACAGCTGATGTAATTCTGTCAGACAGTTAATGTGTTCATATTAAAGCACCTCGTGATAGTGAAAAGTGTTTTGCGTTTGTGTGTGCAATTTAAATTTTATAGAAGAATTGCATTATGGACCAACAAAAGAAGAAACATTTTTACTGAACTAGAAACACGGTATCTTGTAGATATTCCAATAAAAGATTCTAACATTGTGGAAAACAAGCGCACTGATGCAGTTACGTGGAGAGAAAAACTAACCATTTGGCAAACCATTGCTGCAGAAGGTTGAAATTTTCAAGACATGAGGAGGACGACGTGCTGATACTGACCACCTCACTGATTACGAAGAAAAATTAATGGGCTTGGGCATAAATGCTTTACCATCGCAAAATGATTCTGATGTAGCTACAGCAGGTGTGTACACGTAAAATTGCTTTATATATTTTTTATTACTTTATATAGGTATGTAGGCACTTTTATTATTATGGAGCACTAAAAAATCTATAAAATATCTTTTAATAGGTACCGTCAAATGGGGTAAAACGGATCATACAGGGTAAAGCGGCTCACTAGTACACTATTTTACTAATAATTGTGCATCCCCAAAGTCACGCCACTGAATCGTGCCCGCGCATGTGACCACTAATCAGCTGATCTCTGTTGGTATTTTGTTGCCGGTTGTGATATTATAACCTAGTTCAATCGTTCCAGATTAATTAATAAAAATTTGTGTCGGATTTTGCGTTTTCCACAAGTGGTGTAAACAAACTGTTGTACAAAGTGAGTAAAAATAGCTGTGAATATGTTGAAATACATGTTTGTGTAATAAACTTTCCGCAAAATAGTCATAACCTTAGTTTTGGTACAGACCGGAAATTTATGTACTTACAGATTTTTTTATGAAAAATTGTATGTTAATGGGGTAAAGCGGATCAGGGTTTTATTTAAATCCAGAATTTATCTTTCAGACGTAAGGATGCCTCGAAATTATCGGAAGAAGATTGGACCGCGCGGGAATCGGAATTACGTTATGGAATATCTCAAAAGGGCAGTGGCGGCGGTACGTCGGGGAACTTTTAGCTTGAGAAAAGCATCCGAACAGTTTGCAGTTCCTTATACAACATTGAATCGATGGGTGAATGACAAAAACAATGAACTTTTGGCATATGGTAGGCCGCCAGCGCTTAACACTTTGGAGGAGGAGAAATTGGTTGAAATTCTTTTGATTTGCGCCAAATGGGGATTTCCGATGAAAAGTTATGATGTGAGGTATATGGTGCAGCAATATTTAAATCGCAGTGGAAAGAGGGAGGCAAGGTTCCATGAAAATTTACCTGGTTTAGACTGGTTCAAAACTTTCATGCTGAGGCATCCAAATTTAACAATAAAATTAGCTGAAAATACGAAACGAGTTCGAGCAGCTGTATCTTATGAAATTGTAGAATCATATTTCAGTGAATTGAAAGACTATTTGAAAGATGTATTGCCGTCGAACATAATCAACTATGATGAGACGAACTTCTCTGATAATCCGGGTTCTGTGAAAGTTATAGTAAAGCGTGGGGTAAAACATGCCCATAGAATAATAGACACTTCCAAATCTAGCACCAGTGTTATGTTTGCCATATCAGGAGATGGAAAGTTGCTACCACCCTATGTGGTGTATAAAGCTAAACATTTATATCCTGGGTGGACAGAAGGCGGGTTTCCAGGTTCAAGATATAACCGTACCTCGAGTGGATGGTTCGATTCCTGCACATTTGAAGATTGGTTTTCAACAATTGTTTTACCTTTCATGCGCAATCTAGATGGTCCCAAAGTCATTATTGGTGACAATTTATGTAGTCATTTGACGATCAGCGTTATTGAACAATGCGAAAATAATAACATTAGATTTGTTCTCTTGCCACCAAATTCTACACACCTCCTTCAACCTTTAGATGTCGCATACTTCCGTCCATTCAAAGGCGCATGGCGCGATGTCTTAGAAATATGGAAGTTGAAAAATCGAGGAGTGTTGCCGAAAACAGTGTTTCCAAGATTATTGAATGAAACAATTGAAAAAATTGGAGTAAAAACAACGGCCAATGTTGAGGCAGGATTCAAGGCTTGTGGCATCGTTCCATTTAATCCAGATGCGGTTTTAAGAAAAATTGTTAGCATAAGACCACAGGAAGAACAACAAGATGTTGAAAGAGCAATGGAAACAACGTGGTCCGATACTATTGTGACACATCTCAATCAGATGCGATCTGGAGGTGAGCAGGCTCCAAAAAGAGGGAAAAAAGTTAATGTTTCAGCAGGAAAGAGCATTGGAGCAGCTGATCTTCTACCAACATTAATTGAACCAGAGCCAGACGAACTCGAGTTTGACAACCACTTGGAACAAGATATAGAAACAAGCGACGACGAAGGGTTGAACGAAATATCTGAAGAAAATGTTTATGAAGGAGAGGAAGATAATATGATAGAAAAAGAAAATTCACCTTCAACGTCAAAAGAAGATGACCCCCAAGATATTGCCAGAACTATAAGCGTAGGGGATTTTGTCATCATCAAATTTGAAACAAATAAGAGAGACAGGATGTATATTGGCAAAATAGAATCCGAAGATGGAAATGAATACACAGTTAATGTGTTGAGAAAAAAAGAAAGGACAAAACAAATAGTTTTTGTTTACCCAGATGTCAAAGATGTTGCAATCATAAAAAAGTGTCAAATAATTGAGAAAGTGGTAGGACATGCTGGGAGGAGGGGAGAATTCATATTTAGACATGTTTGTGATTCAATTTTAGAGTAGTCCGAAGTTCTGTGCGAAAAGTCCAAGGAATTTATAAATGATTATGTTTTTATTTTATTTTGGATTTCAAGGAATTTTTTGTAATATTATTTTGCCAAAATGTACATATATAATTCATTTATTTACACACTTTAATACATTTGTATAAGAGAATACTATTTTATTTTCATTAAAATGTTTGTGAAACACCGATTCTACATTTATTTCACCTTGTTTTGCCTCTCTCTCCTTCAGTATTCACGGAAACAATTTAAAAAAATTTTTTTAGGTGATCCGCTTTACCCGCAATACGTTCAAAGTGGTTTTAAAACCAAATAATATAGGTGATCCGCTTTACCCCAAACGATGGGGTAAAGCGGATCACCTTTAAAAAAAATATACGAGGTGACACATGCGTTACAGAAAAAAACTAATAAGTGGATCAGATAGCAGAAAAATGCACAAATAATATATATTTTCTGCAAAATTTAACTACGTACCTTACAATGCAAAATCGTAAAAAAACCTGAAATTTTGATCCGCTTTACCCCGTTTGACGGTATATCATCTACTCCGGACAACAATACTCAAGATAATGATGTAATAATGGACATTTCATTTAACAATTCTGTAACTGTCCACACTGAACCCATAATATTAGCCGAGTGCATTGTATCTGAAGGAGAAAAAGTCTCTGCAATTATTAACAAGTGTAACAAAGGTAGCCAAATCCAGTGTGGAACTTAGAACTTTTTTTATATTTTGTAAAAAAAGCCCAGGTTAGTTGTTTGACAGGAGATGGAGTTTATTTTGTTGTTACAATAGATAGGGTGAAAGAGTCAGGTCTAACCCTTTCGTTATGAACATTTGAAGTCTGTGTTCACCCCCACCAATGAATATACAATCACAGTTAAAGGTGTATTGAATTCTAAGACATATTACAGATCTATATATACAAGAAATGTATGCCGTGTTTTAACGACCTAGTATTAAAAATTACATTCGTATGCGTTTTAGCTAACGTAATTCTAAACGCTTGAGTTGTTGTCTTGACCCACTAGCCTCGCAACGGTTGTGCTTTTGACATACGATACACTACACTCGTAAAACTGAAAAGTCTGTTTGTAAATACGGAACTGTCACTCGATTGCATGTGTGGTTTGCATTTAATTTGTAACATGACACAGAAACTTGACGCAAACTGTCGAGTCTTATTTACACATATCCTATCTGGCACGAGTTACGCAGTTTTTGTGGGCTAATTGCGTGAACTTTTGCATTTAGATAATTATAGTTCCTTTTACACTTTTTACTTCAAATCCATGATCAAACAGAGTTTGAACAACAAGTATGCACTAGAAGATATAGTTACTGGAGAAGACGCTGATACAATTAAAGTACGTACGTAGATAAATTGTTTTAATGGAAAAATACCTGGTGTTTATTTATACATAGGAATAATAAAATCGGAGGAAATTACAGCTTGAAATTATTTGATAATTATTAAATTATGTTTTTACAAAACACTGATTCAACTTCAACTAATTGGGTTAAATGGACACCATCTTTCCTAAAAAAGAAAAAGCACAAAGTTCTTATGCAAAAAAAAATTATAAAATTACTCTTAATCAGAAAATGTACACAATCGCAAATTCAAGGAAAAAATGAATAAAATTACAATACAAGCAAAATGGGCTGAAAAGGAATTACTACACCAAGAGAAGTATTGCGACTTGCAGATGTTCTTGGAAAAGCAAGAGGAACGTCAGCAACGAGGACACGAGCAGCAAATGCAACTTTTATATTTGCAAAAGCAAACGCTCATCGACCAAGATCAAAGGCTATTAAAAGAACATGAGTTAAAGGTCGAGCTGTTGAACCTAGAAATTACAAATAAAAAATTAGAAATTTAACGGAAAAAGGTTATAAAATGAAATTTATTTTAGGTTTTTCTTATTTGTTTTATTTTTAATAAGTAGGGGAGCAGTAGGCAAAGTGGAAAATAGTTGTTTGGCCAACTTAACTTTAAAATCAGTCAGTCTCTATTTCCTGGTTGGTACCTTTAATAACCCTAGTACTATACACGTAATAATATGTACACTTTGGCAGCACTGTTGCTTATTATGGCTATTGTCAGTTGTATGTATTGTAGCAATTCATTTTGGAGGTAAGTAGAATATTCAAGGTATTTTTATTAGTTTATGGATTAAAAATGTTATTTTTATGCTATCATAATATTCAAACCTGAACCTTTTATGTACATAAGCAGATACTGGATCATTTAATGCTATAGTCCATTAAAATTTTTACTTTGATTAGAAATGTAAGATTTGGGTTATGACGGCAAAGTGGAAAGTTGAACCGTATGCTAATTCTGCAAACAAGCAGATTTGGATACAATGCAATATTTGTCAGCATTGGGCACACAAACTCTGTACAGGTTATGTAAGGGGGGTCTTCATTTGTGATTTTTGTAAACACGATGCGTGTTCTAAGTTGAAAAAGAAGTAGATGCCTACTTTATAATATCACAGAAATAAATTAGGCACAGACACTGTCTCTTCTCATATTATTACAAAACAGGGAATAGAAGAAGAAGGTGGCAATCTAATATTTCTGCAAATAGTAATAAAAAAGGCCATCGCGCATAATTTTACATTATAAGGTATAGGTAATATGTTCAGGTTTTAGCGTTCTTTGTTATAATAAAAAGTATAAACATAAAAGAGATATAGGTAATGTTCAAATTATGCAAGCGCATAGTTTAATCAATATTATTGTAAAGGTTGCCCGGAAACAAATGTCATTCGTGAGAACTATTGTGGGAAACTTTATCTCAATGGTTCGGTATACGGGAGAACAACGTGAGTTTTGTGTGCTTAAATTTTACGAACACAATAGTTCGTAGATTACTTGAGGGATAACGTTAATTTCGCGAGCAATATTTTCTTTCAGTTGTTGTATTGTCTGTAGATAATTTATGTAAACCTTGCTTTTGAGATAACTTAATTTTCCCATTAATTATCTCAACGTTCTCATTAATAGAAGTTATGTTATACAAATAACGGGTGTCTAAATTTGAGGTTGGATGTTGAATTTCGCGGCATTTGCTTTCTATCACGCATACAGCGCTAATATTTTATGGTTGTCATTCTGAAGCATTGCCATTCAAATTATGGAGCGGTTTACGGTTCAGCAACGCATATTTAACTGCAAGAAAAGTTCGCCCTATGGACTTGCGTGACATGTGGTTTCAACAAGGTGGTGCCACATGTCGCACAGCGCGCGAAACAATAACTTTACTGCAATCAACGTTCAGAGGTAGGCTTATCTCTCGATATGGTGACATCAATTGGCCGTCAAGATCTTGAAATTTGACGCATTTGGATTTTTTCCTCTGGGGTTATGTGAAAAGCAGTCTATGCCAATAGTATACAGACAATTTCAGACCTAAAGGCCAACATTACACGATTGGTGATATAGACCCTCTGTTAATGTTTTAAGAGGCATGCAGCTACGGCTGTCCACAAAAACAACATACTAACACAAGATACGACGGTGCAGCCGAAAATTACTAATATAGGTCTGTCCATTCTAAATCGAGAATCAAAAACTGTTGATTTGAGGTTAGCTCTACATGATTGATGTCTTCTTCTTCTTCTTTAGCAGCCTTTTACCGCCCACTTCTGGACATAGGCCTCACCTTGCTTTTTCCACTTTTCACGATGCTGTGCATCTTCCTCCTACCGCCTGTCCAATGTCGTCTACCCATCTTTTATGAGGTCGTTCAACACTTCTTTTATTTTGTCTAGATCTCCATTGTAAAAGTCTCTTCGTCCATCTTGTATGCTTTCTGGCGATATGACCCGCCCGTGCCCATTTTAAAATGGTAACGCGTTCTATCCTATCACATCCGTCACTTTAGTTTTTCGTCGGATGTCCTGGTTTCGTACATGGTCTCTTATGTTTATACCGAGCGTTGGGCTGTTCTAAGTTTGTTTGCGGTTTTCATTGTCGATGTATCTAATGTTTACATCACGACCGTTGCTGTACACAGCAGATTTCAATCAATTCATCACCTGTCGGAGTTGCTCGTACAATTAAGGTCTATTCAGATTGGCGGTAGCGGCGCGGCAACGGTGTGGTAACGGTTTGTAACCGGCCCAGATTCTTGGCAGTTTTGAGATTAGTAGGTATTCATATTGAGTGCGGTAGTTCGACGGTGAGTGTGCTTTCCTAGGGACGTTCAGGGACGTGCAAGCTACAGGTTCATAATACATTTTTTTTTAATGTGCACAAGTAGGTCGGACAGTTCCGATGAAGAGTTAGAGTTATTAGTTGTCATAGCCTCTCAGGATGATACTATCAGAAAACGAAAGCGCGTCTCATTCCACTAGATACATAGATGGAGAGTTCCACACGCCCTTCAAAGAACTTGTAAAAGGCGAATCAACATTTTTTAAATATTTTCATGTCTATGATAAATTCAATCAACTTCTACATTTATTGAAAGATGATACATGAAAAAGCCATACAAATTTTCAAAAAGTTGTAAATCCCGAAGAGAGGCCGTCTGTAACTTTAAGGTGGGCATCTATATTATAAAGTAAAAACAGCTGAAAATGTTGAACTTTAAGTAATTATTTTTATCCGCAAACGTCACAAAAGTGACAACTTATTTGTCTTTATTGATAAGGTAAAAGTGTCACTTTATCTGCCTAAGCAGATAAAATAGCGACTTTTGCGTACCTTATCTGCCTAAGCACACAAAATCGTTGCCCTCTTTCTTTCTTTCTATGTTTGTTCGCTATCTCCTCTGAAGATACTGGACCGATTAAATTGTATGATGGCTTAAAATTTTGCTAATTTTTATACTTAGATCGTAAGCCGGTTTTTATTTTCAAAAAGAGTACGAAAAAGTTTTTTTAAATAAACCTTTAAGCAGCGGATCGGAGCATCTGTCGCCGTGGTTTATGGTGTGACAGCTGCTGTGGCCGTGTGCTATTAGCTCGGGTGATTCAGTATGTTCATATATCATTACAGTAGCGCGTTATTTGAACAAGAGGGGTTGGCGCAGGGGTACGGTGTTCGCCTGTATTCACAGAGCGGCAGTCGTTAGGGTAGGTCGTGAAGTGCGAGCGCAGAGCCTAGGTTTCCCAGGGTGAAGCAGTGTCTTAAGTGAATATTGTTGATGAAAATCAGGAAATCGAAAGCAACAATCAAAGTGCTAAGTGACTGTAAAGATGCATGCAAAACAAAAACAAAAATTGAGTGCGGTACCGTATAACGGGGATATATCGAACGCAAACTTGTTGGAGATGCTGCATAATAACTTCCCCGTGATATTATTCGTTACGCCTGCGTCGATCAGAAAATAATTTTAACCGCATAAATGCAGAGTTGCCGCCAAGTGATTTGTTATAGATTTTAGTGACGTCTACTAAACCTCTTCATATCTAAGTAAGTATTGGTGATATCTATATAGTCCAAGGAAATAAATCCTTTTAAGTAACCATAACAACATTTCTGCATGAACAAATTTTGAATAAATTCATTATTTTTTTAGTTATGGTTAAAAATGTAAACAATGTCATTTTGTGGGGTTATATCGAACGATACCGTGGGTACACGTGCACCGACTAGGCACAGCACATGAAAGAAAGTATGACCCCCAATCATATTAATGAAGGATGTTTTGTAGTTACAAGTTTTATTTATGATAAAAACACTAAAAAAAAGTTGAGAAGAAATTTGTAGCCAAAATTTTGCATATAAAATAAAACAGCAATAGAAATTAGTTGTATGAGACAATATAGGGGTGAAAAACACATTTTTGTATTTCTAGATGTGGAAGATGTACAAGCTGTTAAGCTATCCCAGATAACCCACAAGATCTGCACTCCATCGATAACTCGTGGCCTTCACAATTTTCGTGAAGATATTTTATAAGAAGAAAATGTTGTTTTTTAATTTTTTTTAATTCTTTGTTTTCCTTATTAGATATAAGTAGTTTTTTAAGATTGTTTGAAGAAAGAAGTTATTTTTATTTGGTATTTCATAAGATTCGTCTGCAAATAAATCACTTTTCAGTTTAATCAGTTTTTTTCCCATTCCTCCGATAAGAATTGTCAAAAAAAATTTTTTTTTAAGAAAAGTGTTCAATAAAGGTTACTGTGGATGCCTATATCGATCATTCACTTAAAAGATTTAGTTACTGAGAAAACTGTAAAGTGTTCGATATATCCCCCAATAGCGGGTTATACCGAACAACGATAAAATACAAAAAAAAAATATAAAATATTTTTTTGTAGTCATCATACATGAAACAGTATGTTCCCAATACTACATGCTTCCATTTTCAACTTATAAATTTTAGATACTTTGATAATGCCAGGAGCTACACATGAAAATCTAAAAAAATCGTTCCGTATATCCCCGTTATACGGTACGGTACCGAAAAAATTAAAAAGAGACGTACCCCAGCCGGGGCCGTCTGAAAATTCCGAGAATGTCGGAGCGGCGGCGTTGCCATTCTTAATCCCAAAACAGAGCAACATGGTTTCAAAGAAAGAAGCAGCGGCAATACCGCTTAGTAACCAATTTCAGCCGCTCTCGGATCTTGAAAGCGAGGATGAGCAGCAGGACATCGATATGCAGAATCCCGTCGGCGATGGACCAGAATACGAAGCCTCCGCGCCCATTAACAAGCGAGGCGATAATAAAAAGCCACCTCCGGTGGTAGTACACCAAAAAATTGGAAACCACGCACAGTTTGTAAATTTTATCAAGGAGAAAATCGGGGAAAATTTTCATCTAAAATACTCAGGGCCGGTTGCCGAAAGCAATGTTAAGTCTGGTGTTAGCTAACGCGACGTCAAAGTGAACAAAAACGAATCAAATCTCAAATGCTTATGGTAACTAATACATTAGTAAACAAAATTTGATGCGATTTTGTTCACTTTGACGCGACGTTAGCTAACACGAGACTTAACATTGCTTTCTGCAACCGGCCCTCAAAGGAGAGTACATATATTTATACGGCGACAATGGAAGCGCATAAAAAACTATTGAAAAAACTCGAAAAGGAGCCCATCGAGTACCACACTTATACAACGATGGATAATAAAACAACCACGTGTATAATTAAAGGACTTATGCAGAACCTGGACACGGCCCAACTCATACAGGAATTAAAGGATAAATACCAAATAGAGGCACAAAGCTGTAGCCCTATGCGAAACAGCTGCGCCCATATATATAATTTCCTTTAATTCAAATATTAATATAGGCGAACTACAAAAGACTGCGCAATTCCTGGCATACACAAAAGTGCGCTGGGAAAGATACATCAATAAAAAACGGCTTTCCCAATGCCATAGCTGTCAGGAATGGGGCCACGCAACCCTTAATTGCAACGTAGCTCCACAGTGCCTTAAGTGCGCTGAAAAGCACTTAACGAAGGATTGCAAGAAGAGCAGAGACCAGCCGGCCCGATGCGCGAACTGCAAAGGCGGACATCCCGCAAATTCTATAGAATGCCCCAATTATCTGCAAAAATTGCAGTGGTTGGAAAGCAGAAATTCGAAATCGAAGAGCTCCACCCGGCAACAGCGAACGATGACCTCAGCGACTCAGCCCCCGTTAATCACCAGCAAGCAGCAATTCCCAGCCCTCAGGCCAGCGCCGTTGCCGATGCACAACCCCTGGTTCAAGCAGGTAGCCGCTGATCCTAGGAAATCCAGTGACGCAAGCAGCCAGCGCCCCAGTGCAGTGAAAGTGAACGCGAACGGTGCAGTGACCTCAAAAAATGAAGCCGCGGTCAGTGATTGCGCCCCTAGTTTAATAAGCGAAAATGCAGACAATCAGGACAATTTCTATGAACTTATAAGCGAAATTGGTAAGCTAGAAAAACAATAGACATAAACAAAATGTTAACACTAGTTAAACAATTAAACAACCAACTTGCAACCTGTAAGGGCGAAATCGAACAATTCAGAGCTTTCGTAAGCTTTTGCAACAAATTAGGAGCCACTCATGGATAAAACCCTTACAGTTTGCAGTTGGAACGCCAATAGTGTAGCAAACAAACTCCAGGAACTGGAGGAATTTCTAACTAGAACAGCCATCCACATCCTATTAATGAATGAAACAAAACTGGACAATAATTTTAAATTAAAAATAAAAGGATATGTTGTACTAAGAAAGGACAACAGCAGATTCGCAGGAGGGGTGGCTGTTCTAGTTAGAAGGGACATCCCACATATGCAGGTGGACACCGGGCCAGACCACGGAATGGAGTGCCTGGCTATTAGGTTACCAAATAATTTACACATAATCGCGGCATACAACAAGCCGGAAAATAAAATCACAACGCAGGCGCTAAATGATCTATTTGGCATAGGCAACAAAATCCTGCTGTTTGGTGACCTAAATGCCAGACACTTTTCCTGGAACTGCCACCGGAACAACGGCAACGGCAATACAATTTATCGCTATGTAAATAATAATAATGTCATATTACACCACACCGCGCAGCCCACGCATTATCCTAGTAATAATGCGACGCCCACGACGATCGACATAGGGCTAAGTAAGAACTGCGATCCACAAAATCAGCAGAATACAATATCTAGCTAATCGGTGCATCACTGGAGCCTTTAAAGGCACCTCAGGACAAGCACTGAATGCTATTTTAAATCTGCCACCTCTGCACATCTTCTTGGAAGGTGAAGCCAGAATGGCAGCCTACAGATTACAAAGTACTGGTCACTGGATGATCACAGCTAATAATCTAGGACATGGCAAGATCATGTCACACATCAACAACCCAATATTAGAAATGGGTTCTGATCTTATAATCAAAGCCTATGACTTTGAAAAGAACTTTACTGTACACACAAGTTGGAATCCGGACCAACTACCAACTCCAACAAATAAGAATATCATTTTTTACACTGATGGATCTAAGTTTGAAGGGGGTACAGGTTCCGGTGTGTACAGTACCAATCCTAGAACCAACGAAAAAGTTTGTCTAGGAAAGTTTTGTAACATCTTTCAGGCTGAAGTACAAGCTATTAACGTATGCGTAAACATCAGCATAGAAAAGAAGCTGCTCAATCGAGACATACACATTCTCTCAGACAGTCAGGCAGCACTGAAAGCGCTAAACGCTTTCAGTACTTCATCGAGACTGGTCAAGGAATGCAAATCCAAACTTCAAACCTTAAGCCAGGGAAATACAGTAAAATTATGCTGGATCCCAGGTCAGCAAGGTATTGAAGGAAACGAAAAGGCGGACAAGCTCGCAAAAGAAGCAGCCCGTAATGCAATGACCGGTCCAGAACCTGGTCTAAGCATTCAGAAAAACCAAGCCCGCTCAGCCATTAATGAATGGGTCAATACCGCACACCAACTAAGGTGGAGAAACTACAATCAAGCAACACACTGCAAAAGATTGCTAAAAACTCCGAATCCACATACCACCATACCCTGTTGAGACTGAACAGAACTCGAATCAAGCAAGTAGTCAGTCTACTAACAGGCACTGGAGCATTCAGAGAATTTATGCACAGGATCAATATCTATAGAGATGAACCTGTTTGCAGACTATGCCAAGAGGATGATGAAACAGCCTATCATATCCTCTTTGAATGCCCAGCACTAGAGCGTAAAAGACACCAACTCGATTGGAGCCTTAACTCTATTGACAACCGCAAGCTAGTAGGGGACATTGCAAGTCTAGTAAAAGATACGGATGTCGGCTTGCTAACTTGAAAACTCCCGACAGTACAAAAAGCCCAAAGGGCTGACGTGCGCATGCCAGCAAAAGGCAGTCGTGAAACCTAATCTAATCTAATCTAAAGTAAGAATATAGGCAACATCGATGGCATCATGTGCTTGAACGAGCTAAGTTCGGATCATAATCCGGTGGTGATAAAATTCCAAGGCAGGGAAATTGAAAATCCCACCAGGAAAATACTGAACTACTGAACGGTGGACTGGAAATTGTTTAGAAACACCCTTAATACTAAAACACAAATAAATAACATCCTGGACACAGATGAGAAAATACAAGCAGAAGTAGAAAAAATAACAAGCACCATAAACCAATCGATCAAAGAAGCAATCAAATTAAAAACAATCAATCCCAACAAACTGGACCTTCCCCAGAACACAAAAGAACTGATCAAAGAGCGAAACAAAAATAGAAAAAAGTGGCAAACCACAAGGCAGCACCAATACAAGGAAGAAATGATACGACAAACGTACAGAATAAAGAAGGAGATAAAAACATTTAAAGCCGAAGCCTGGAAGCGCAAACTGGAAAATCTAAAAGTAAAAGACGGAACCCTGTGGAATGTAACAAAAGTGTTGGAAAAATCACACACGGCAATTCCGGCCCTGATGGAAGCGGGCAGCATAGCGCTGACGGACGACGAAAAAACCGAGCTACTTGCAACGGCCTTTAAAAAAGTGCACGACACAAACACAGCAAACGACACACAAAAACAAATCTCAATAAAAAACGCCGTAACAACATTCCTAAACACGCCTAATGACGAACCGGAATACCAGCACTTAATTACCAGCCCTAGGAAAATTAGTAATTTAATAAAGAAACTGAGCTCTTTAAAAGCACCTGGGAAGGATGGGATCCAAAACCTAGTAGTAAAAAACTTACCAAGGAAAACAGTGGTCCAGATAACATACATTAGAAACGCGATAATTAAAAATCACTACTTCCCGGAATCGTGGAAGATAGCAAACGTAATCCCGATACCCAAGACAGGAAAAACTCCTTCGTCACCGGCGCGCTATCGTCCGATCAGCCTCCTGAACACCCTTAGCAAATTAACGGAAAAGGTAATACACAAGCGAATAAATAAGCACATCAAAAACAAAAATTTAATTAACAACAACCAATTTGGATTCCGCCACGAACACAGCACGACCCAGCAAATTGTAAGAATTACGAACGACATAAGTCGGGAATTCAACAAGGGCAACGTAACAGCCATGACACTGCTCGATATACAGAAGGCGTTCGATAAAGTATGGATTGACGGACTGCTTTACAAAATGATCGAAAATGAATTCCCGGCTCCCATAATAAAATTAATACATTCCTACCTGACGGACAGAAAATTGCAAGTACAAGTAAACACCAGTACTTCAACAACCAGGGTAATAAAAGCAGGAGTGCCCCAGGGGTCAATATTAGGACCAACACTGTTTTTAATATTCGTGAACGACATCCCTCAACACCACAATACAAAAATTGCTCTGTTCGCCGACGACACCGCCATCTACTAACACTCGTTCAGCGCGATCACGGCGCATAAGAAAAATCAAATGCACATCGATGCCCTAGAACGCTACTACAAAGACTGGAAAGTGACGATAAATCCCGAAAAGACTGAAACAATAACATTCAAAAAGAAAATAAAGAATACCAATATTTTCCAGCTGCCAGAAGTGGGACAAGAAAAAATCACACTCCAGCAAATGAGGAGTGGAAGTAACAAAGGGGCCAAGTGCCATATTCCCGAAAAATGAGATTTTTATTTAGAAAAGTGCTATGTACCATCGACAATATCCTAAGAAACGGGCCAAGTGCCCGGACAGAAAATGGAAGGGGAGAATAGGTTGAAAGTTGGCAACACAAGCAAGTGTCACGTCAGTTCCGAAACAAAGGTGCTATGTATATAGTGAACTCCTGTCTGTTGCACGTGTGTTTGTTTACTTTGTCTGAAGATAATTTTTCGACCAATACGACTGAAGAATTAGTTTAAAATGAACACGGAATCTCATAAGAGGGGATCGGGAAGACTGAGTGACGAACAAAGGCGACGAAAAAATGCCGGAAAGTTATATGAAACGAGGAAGGGAAAAACTGTAGTTGAAAAAAAGAAACCTAACCTAGAAGTGAGTTTTTAACATTGCAAATATTATTTGTGCGCACTCCAGAATGTGTATTTTTTCTTCCAGGTAACATGTAAATGTAAATTTCATTGCATGTCGTTGACTTCCGCAAATAGATTGAAGTTTTTTGAAAAATACTACAAAACCAGGCCTGACGTTCGTGGAACTTACATCATGGGTTTAATACAGGTGACTGGCGTCAAGAGAAGAAGGCATGGCTCATATAAAGATGCTCGTGAGAGTCATCGTCAAAGTACCATCCATTATGCCCTTTCAGATGGAAAAGGTAATATGGTGGATGTTTGTAAATCCACTTTCATGACTACTTTTGATTTGACGAAAAAGAACTTGGAAACTATTATAAAAAAGAAAAAAACCGGTGAAATGGTCTACAGAGATATGAGAACTCGTACGGCTCCTGCAAAATTTACAAAGAATGATAGGGAACTTGTTAAAGAGCATATAAATAGCATACCCAGAGAAGAGTCTCATTATTCACGTGCAAAAAGTGCAAAGGAATACATGAGACCGGATTTAAATACTAACCGTCTTCACAAAGCATTCTTGAAAAAATATCCCGAAAGCTTGGTCACGTATAAGTTCTATAAAAGAGTTTTGAAAGAAGACTTTCCAAATATTTCTTTTAGAGCACTTAGAAGTGACACCTGCCGAAAATGTGACTCGTTAAATTGCGAAATAAAAGCGCAGGGTGAAAGAAGTCGGGCAGCAACGGTTGAGTTAGAGCTCCATCATCGAAAGGCAGAAGCAGCCATTACGCTTATGAAAATGGACATTGCATCGTCGCAAATGCCAGATAGCGCCACGAGTGTTTTCTCAATAGATTTGGAACAAGTCATGTTTGTACCAAGTTTGACGTATTCCGACATGTTTTACATGAGCCAGCTTTCGTGCTACAACTTGGGCATCAACTTTGGAGATAACAAGCACTCCTACATGTGCAGCTGGCATGAAGGATTGGCAGGAAGAGGCGGTAACGAGATCGCGTCTTGCTTATTACGCGTCCTCAACATGGGCATTACACACAAAAGGAATATTATTATTTGGAGCGACAACTGCACTGCCCAAAATAAAAACAGAATGATTGTGTTTATTTACATGTTTTTGGTTAGTGCTGGGCTCTTTGACACCATTGAACACAGGTAACTCGTCAGTGGTCATTGTTTCCTTCAATGCGACAGGGATTTCGCGTTGATTGAGAAAAGGAGGCGCAGGTGCACTCCGATGATACCCGAGGACTTACACGATGTAATACTCTCAAGTACCCACACACGCCGATTTGAAATAGTAGATATGTGCCAGAAAAAGTTTTTTGGTATACAAGCTGCCGCCGACAAGATGTTAAATCTCAAGCAAGTGAATATCAGCAAAGTTGTACGACTGAAAGTTGACTCCCAACAACCCGGTTTATTGTATACTTCTGAAAGTTTTTCTGAAATATCACCGTGGAAAATAACTCCGATACTCAGAAAAGGAAAAACCATGGCCGATATTAAAAGTATGGAGATTCATCAGCTACCAGACGTAAATAAGGTCGGTGATAACAAAAAGAAGCACCTAATATCAATGATTCCTTATTTACAAGACGAGAAACACAAAGAATTTTACGCGTATTTGACTAGATAGAATATTGGCACTTGACCCGTTTCCCAGAATTTTGTTTTATTTATTTTTTTATTGTCGTATTTTTAACTTTATTGTGTTGTTTGTGTAGTATCGTATCCGGGCGTTGTGAGAAAAATGACTTACACTTTACTTTGTGAATAAAATGTTCTTTATTTTTGAATTATGAAGTTTTTTGACAATTTCCCGAATTGACACTTTTGGAACTTAGTCCCTTTGTTACTTCTACTGCTCAAATAGTAAAGTACCTGGGAGTCCACCTAGACCACAAGTTAAACTTTAAAATACATATACAAAAAACAATAGCCAAGGCCAACGCGGTACTCAAACTATTGTATGCCATAATAAGGCCCATACTGACTTGCGCAGCCCCAGTATGGTGCGGGACAGCAAAAAGAAACGTAAAACCGATGCAAACTTTCCAAAACAAAATATTAAGGCTAATTTTGAACAGAGACCGTTTCACAAGAATAACAGAGCTACATCGAGACGCAGACATTCAATACATCAGGGAGCATATACTGGAGATCTCCCAAAATTTCTACGAAAACCAGATTGAAAACCACAGGACGAACCCACTCATAAGTAGAATCACAGATATAAGGAGGCACAACGCACCATACAAAATAAATCATAAACTACCGTACCAGGGATTACCGATTTTCGACAAACAACGTTAAAATACATAACCCACGCCCGGGTCGACCGCAACGGAATAGGTTTTTCCTAATTTCGCCTAGTAACAACCAAAATTAACATTAAAGTACCGAAACCGTTGAAACCACCTGCATATGCAACTGGATAAAAAGAATTACAATAGATATGTAAATATAAAAACCATATAGGGAAGATGTACCGCAAGGTAGGGACTTCCCAAAGTTTGTGACCAAACATGTACAATTATATGCAATGTTGTAAATAATGTAATATTGATATGTAAATAAAATCTTTTTGAGTTTGAGTGTTCGCCTGTCACGCGGGTGGCCTGGGTTCGATTCCCGGCCGATGCATCCTTTTTTTTAAAATTTACTTTAATGAAATTTACCTGAATATGTTTGCGGATAAAATAGTATATGTTATTCGGAGTACAAGTGACTTTATGTGGCTTAGCTGAATTATTTGCCTCACTAACGTTCGACTAAATAAACTTCAGCTTCGCCATATAAAGTATCACTTTTACTCCTAATAACATTATCTACTATTATTGGTTAAAGGGTAACATAAACACACATATACTAAATTTCAAATAAGCATGCAGTACTTGGAACTAAGCAGTAATCATAAGTATGGCCGTGATTGGTCGATACAAAGTCATCATTACAACCATCAGAAAATCAAATATTTTTCAAAAGTGTCAATTTGACATTGGGTATGAATGCTAAAAATATAAAAGGAAAGCCGATAAATAGTGTACAAAAAAGGTTGGCGCACAACGTTTAGTTAAATTATATAGAACAAAATTATAGTAAAACACGAGCAATCCAGATGATATTGGTACAGGAGAAAGAAAATTATAGAGTATTGTAAAAGAAGTGGAAACGCTGGGAACTCTGGTGTCACCACCAAGGACTACAAACAAAAGTCATTAGTCGAATGCAGGCTTTCACGGTCGTTGTCCATAATGGTAGGTTCTCCCGGGTTATGCCGTGGTCGTCGATTTGAACTTGACGTTTCGTCCTACCATTAAAATGTCATTAAACTGGATGATGTAGAGACGGCAACCAGTCGAAGACACATACACAGGTTTAATTTTTAAAATCAATTGCCAACTATCGAAAAGGTTTTGCAACGGATAAATGAAGACGAAACATTGCCAAAATTTTCTAAGACAACCCTTTGCAGAATTGTACATAAACTGGGTTTCAAGTATGAAAAAACGGACTAGAAAGGCAGTGTTAACAGAAAAACGTGAAATAGTGTTATGGAGAAGGAAATATTTAACCGAAATCAAGGAATTTCCAGACGAAGGTAGAAAGCTATATTCCATGGATGAAACGTGGGTTAATGTTGGGCATGTAATACGTAAATTTTGGAAAGATACGACAATCACATCTGCAAAATAAGCTTTACTGAATGGATTATCCACAGGAATCAAGGACCCGTCAGGCAAAAGGAAAAGACTCATTATAGTACATGTAGGGAATGAAACTGGTTTTGTTGATGAAGGGTACATGGAATCTAAAAAAAAACAGGCAAATGAAATAATACGAGTAGTTATGCTTAACAGCATATAGTAACTGTTAATAATTACCTAAAAAAGCTTAACCCTTGCAGGCGACTACCATGAAGATATGAATGGCGAAATGTTTAAAGAATGGCTAACCAATGTTCTTCCTTTGCTAGCAGAAAACTGTGTAATAGTGATGGATAACGCTCATTATCGCAGTGTAAAATCAGATAAAAAACACAAATATATCCTGGAAAAAAGCAAATATTCTAACTTGGCTAAAATGTAAGAATATCGAAGCAGACGTGACTTTACTGAAAATACAACTTTTGCAAAAAGTGCAAGTGCAAGTGCGTCTACGGGGCAAGTGCAGTTTCTGCCATTATATTTCAAGTGTATGCATATATTGCACAGCCAACTAGAATAGTACATCTAACTAATGTATTCTTCCCTATTTTACCGGCTGGGGGTGTTCGGTTCCGTTATCGTTGTGATGAGACACCTATGAAAGTTTGCTTATGATTTCGGTTGTGCGACGAGCTAGTAGTGTTTTGATACTCGTCCAACATCTTCAAAATTATCGACGTTTTTGTGGTGAGTTTTGGTGAGTATGCAGGTATTTAAGTTATATTCATTATTCTTAGCGTATTTTTCTTCTTGTTTACACGAAATTATATTTTTGTGGGTAGGCCTCACTTACCCTGGCCATTTTAATTGCCGGGGCAAGTGCAGTTATTTTAGTGGGGCAAGTGCAGTCAATACAGCCCACTTGCCCTGTATTAGAATTATGTGCGCAAAAGTAATAGATGAGCAGGATATTTTCAAGAGACACTCACAATAGCAGTAGACCTTGTCATAAGTGGCTCGTTAACAATTTATAGAGCTAGAAAGATATACAAAATCCCTAGAAATACTCTTGCTGATCATGTTATAGGACGAAGAGGTAAATTAAGTTCAAGTTATGGTAGGAGACCAGACTTTACTCCTGAAGAAAAGATATCGCCAGCTGACTGTATTCGCTGTTTGGAAAAATGGGGATTCGATCTGTCTAGAAAAGAAATACATAATACAAATTTCCAAAAAGAAAAAAAATCAAAAGAAGAAAAACATTGTTCAACAGAAGAATATATGTAAAATTAGTTCTGATGAAAGCGACTTAAATTCTTGGATAAGTAATGCTAGTTGTGACAAAATAACCGAGTTCGACGATTTGTAAGATGCTGAAATGGAGGAAAAGAGAATTTATTGCTGAATTCTCAAAGATAATCCAAAATCCAATCCGCAAACCAAGGAAAATAACGAAACAATTAATAATGATGAAAATCAAATTCTCACAATTCCACATGGCGACTTCCTTTTATCACATTTTTATAGGAAGAAGGAAACTTACAAATATGTATGTCTCGTAACAGGAGTTTCAGATGATGAAGCTGAAGTGACATGTTTAAGCAAGTGGAAAAATACATGTGAATATCGGCTGGATGAAAACGACAAATGCTCAATTTTGCTGTCGGATATCATAGAAAAGCTCCCATAACCAAAACTATTACCACACGGTAATTTCCAAAAATATGTTTTTCCGGAGTCCGTTAAAGTATCTGAATTATAAATAAATGTAATAAGTATGGACCAATTTAGAATTATATATTTTTGTTTTTAGTAAGTAAGTACTTACTTATTATACATGATTTAATACTTATTTGTTATTATATAACCACTGTAGTTTTTTTTACTTGAGCAATTTCGGGTAAATACCTCGGCAGTTAAAAGTTATAATTTTTATGTCTTGCAAATGAATGATTTTTGGTTCAGTGCACATTAAAGAATATACATCAAGTTGTATTGCACTAGCCCCGTTTGCTAATCACAGTATTGTGTTCGGAGAAAAAGGCCCTGGCCGCTCTTGCCCCGCTTTGGTGGGGCAAGTGCGTCTATGATAGATCAAAATAAGAAAATTAAAACTCACTTATCCAACAATACTTCATCGAACCAAATATACTGTGTTATATAGAGTATGCACCAAGCTACTATACTGCAAAGAGAAAAATTCCGTTAGCAAATATTATTGGCGTTACAGCGATTGGAAGTTACACTTATCATTTTTTGGGTCGCACTTGCCCCACCTTACCCTAATTATTAATATTACAAATGATAAATGGGAGAGTTGTGTTCAGCATGTTTTCAAAGAAGAAAGAAAGTTGTGGCGACTAAATGGTAGAGTAGAAGATGCTGTTGAAAAAATTATAATTAATGTAAACAGTTCAAGTGAATCTTCAGATGAAGACAGGAATGATGTGCATTATTAGTTTAATAGTAGTTTTTTTTGTATATATTTATGGGAGCTGTCTAGATTATCAGTGCTGAGGTACACAAGTTTTTATACGTTATAATATTGTTAGTTACATTTCATCATACTCATTTGTATAGTTATTTTGGTTGTGTTATGTGTGTTATGGAAGATATATTTTATCATACACTAACTGGCCCGGCAAACGTTGTTCTGCCCAAGAATAATTTGTCTCTGAAATCCCATTTCACCACTAGAATTTT
>CALNHX010010825.1:0-37054 GCA_940337035.1 Agriotes lineatus | reverse complement strand
AACCGATTGGCGCGGGTTTGATAATAGTTATTTTTTATGCAAGTGGGATAACAGCATCATTAATATACGTGTGTGTAAGTTACAAACGAGTGCGTAGCACGAGTTATGTAAGCACACAAGTATATTAATGATGAATTATCACACATGTAATGTACCTACAAAATTTTATCTACGACTGCCTAAAATTGAAAAAAGTGCATTAAGAGAAATGTCAGATGTCATTTTCAAAAATATTTTAGTAGGCAAATGTCATTATGTCATTCATTTGACACTATTTCAGTTACGCAATAAAGTCATTACACAACTCAGTTGCGTAATGAAACCATGACATAACTGAGTGGTGTAATGAGCTTCATTACCTCACAGAAATAGTGTCAAATGAGTGACGTAATGCGTTACTTCCGCTGGAGTAGATAAAATACATTTATTGATTTATTATGTGGAACATTAGTAGGTGCTTTACCAACTAGAATTTCTGATTTTGGTACAGGTTTCTAAATTATAGTTTCTTAATTGAATTTATTTTTGTATTTGTGTTTTATTATTTTTAATCTTTATTTATACCCTTTTTATTTTTCGGAAACTCGTTTCTATATTTATTTAAGTTTGCTTATTCATGTGTATTCTTTGCTTATTTGAAAATCTGATAATAAACATTGTTCATTGTTTAATTAATTTTTTTATGGTTCAGTGTTTTTTTTTTTAAATAAAATAGCACTTATTAAGTAACCAGTGACTACAATATACTATTATAGTATAAAACAAAAAATTGATAATCAGGAAATCAGAAATATTATAGCTCGTATTAATGGATCAAGTTAGAAGTGTAAGTCTTTATTGAAAATAGAATGGCCCCCGCAGTCTAGAAAACGCTCCTACGCGCCTGGCTATATATAGGCTTATATTCTGAAATACAAAATTTGCATTTCAAAATTAGAGACTTACCTAGGTGAGCGAATGATTGCAGTTAGAGAACATATTACACAAACAATAAAAGAAGAAAAGTTAAACACATGTTATAGATTACAGTTGTATATTATGAAGTACTGCCAGATAAATTAAGAACGAGACAAATATTTCTTACTTCTTTAGACTTCATTGATGTTTTAGTTTGTTCTGGGAGATATCAAACAGTCCCAAAGCTTCTTCTTCCCTCAGCCTTCATGCGCTTCCGGGCTCTCCATTTATATCTATCTCGTTCCAGTCGTTCTCATGTTTTCCATCTTGTATCCATCCACAAAGTCCTGAATATAGCCAAAGGTTCCCTCAGTTTCATTTCGATTTGCTCTTGTTACTATAACATCGTTAATCCTCCTTTGTCTCCTTATTTCCTCGTTCCTCATCTTACCAGGTAAGTTTATATCCAACATGATTGTGATTCGTTGGAGCGTTGTGCTGCTTGAAGCTAATTCACCGAGTACTTAGTTAATAGCATGGTTTCAGTTTCATATATCATGATTGGAATGAATGAATCAGAAGGAAGATTATATTATTCCATAGTTTGTATACATAAATCTTAAATCTTCTTCATTTACCTTATATTTAGTTTGTTAATGTAGCATTCTACAATAACGGTAGGATTATTTTCTTCGACATATAAAGGAACACTTACTTCAAAAACAGAGTACGTGCAATATACAGGGAGATAAAAAATAAACTTGATCGCAGGAGCAATTGAAAACAGTACAACTTGCCTAATCGCTCAGGTGCCAAGGATTTTGACATGTCAAAAAACCCAAGTTGATGAAATTTTGCACAAAAGTAGTTGTCTGGTTGTACTTTAAGAAAAAAAAATGTTCTGCACTCGAGCCACTATGGAAAAAGTGAAAAATGCACGGAGAAAATCGGAAAATTGGAATTTCGCGAATATCTTGGAACAGAGTGACCATTTCTATATAGTATGTCGAACCAAAATTGTAGAGCGCAATATTCTCTGTAAAAAAGGTCTCTTCACGTTTTTACCAAAAATGCTTACAATTTCAAGCGCTGTAACTCCTTTGTTTGTCAGTGAAATTTCATAAACCAAAAGTTCATTTTGAAGGTAAAGCCTTAGATATTTGTAATATATAGTTGGTTTTTTTCTATGTGTTATTGAGGTGTAATCATCATTAATGTAGCTAAATAAAAAGTGGACTTCTATGGATTTTTACAATATTTACACTTCATTTAATCAAGTCACTGAAATAGGCTAAAGATTAAGTAGGTCAAACAAGACCAAACTACGTATAGCATTTTTTTTCAAACTATCTTGGGCCAAATTGCACCAAGATTTTCATATGTCATTTTTTTAGGCTCTCGCGTTTTTCGCGGCACTTGTGTTTTGATCCGACATAAATCTATCAAAAATATTACTTTTGTAAATGACATGAATTTCTTCCCAAGAACCTGTAATTTCAGAATATGTACTTAAAACCTTATTCGTTAATGTTTTCGTTCATCATTTTCTATATTTTTCGAAAAATTCGAAAAAGGCATAAAAAATCTTTTAATCAGTCACATGAGTTTCCACAGGCGAATCAACTGCTGTTAATGTAAGGAACTGTAGTTGAAAATCTGCTCTTTCCCCCTGTGGTATTTATTTTTTACCTAAATGTCTCAGGTCATTTTGAGATCCAAATTAAGGTCATGAATTTTTTCGATATTTTCAATAACGAGCAATTTTATATTTTTAGCGTTTTGAAATGGTAGCAAATGTAATATTTTATAATATAATGATTTCTTACATTATATTTTGTCAATATTTTTATTTCCATATGTAAATGTTGATTCACAACTTACATATTTAATATGTAAACTAAATGTACAATAGGATTATGGATTCTAAATTATGGATTATATATTGAAAACACAAAATGTGCCTATCATGGCGAGAATAAAACTATGACATCAATTATTACTATTGGTGGAGAGATTGTATCGATTTTTACATGTGCCATTTATTTGACAGTTGCAAAATTTACAGCAACTTAGGTAATTGATTTCTGAGGCATTCACGGCCATTGTCATTAAATAACAAACGACTTTCGAGTTTCGCCTCTGACGTGGTTTACACGTTGAGTTACCGTGCTCTTCTATCCCTTCCCTTGCGAAGATTTTCGTTTCTGGCGTGGGTAACACGTTGAGTTACCATGCTCTTTTGCTTTTTCCTCCTGATGAAGCCCCTTACGAGAGCGGGCGAAACGTTGAGTTCTTCGATCTCAATCATGACACGGTCCAATCCCGGAAGTCGTTTGTTAAGTAATTGTCTAAACATCTGCAGCTATTAACTAAACAATTTTCACACGTACAGCTTGGAAGCAATTAGTTCTTAGCGCACTCGCTAGAAAGATTTAAACAATTTTGAATAATAGATATTAATGCCGTAGTTTAATTAATACATTTGTATTCCAGCTGAAAAAAAAATTTGCACAATATTTGCTATAATGATTATTTAAGTAACAGCATAAAAATAGATAGCCAAGATAAGGTCGAAAAATTAATTTTTCACAATTTTTAAAAAAGGTTAAGTCTTTAGAAATTCATATCTCGGTCAATTTTTATCGTACAGAAATTAAAAAATCTGATGTGATACACTCACACAACTTCCTTTTACAGTGATCTTATAATTAGCCAAAAATTAGATTTTTAATTTTTAAGCATTTGTCAAAAATTTGTGGAAATTGCAAATTCTCAAAAACGGTACAAAATAGAGAGTTAGTTGAAGAGACAAATTTGTTCTAGAATTTTAATCTGAATTCAAAAATGTAATAATATACCGGGTGTTCTATTTAAAATAGGAGTTAATAAAAAAATTGAAAAAAAAACAAAAGAAAACCATTTTAGAAGTATTATATCTCACAACAATACACATTAAAAATTTATAGAGGTTAAAAAAGTCGTTTTTGAAAAAAATTGAAAAAAAACTGAAAAATCACAAGACCTACTTTATGTTATGAGATCATCTTCAAAAGCTTACTGTCTCATCTACATAGTACACAAAATTTATGTATGAAGTTTCAACGCCATACCTGTTTTCGTTTTTGAGATATTCTGTTCACAGACAATCACTCACACAGCCAGACAGACACACACACAGACAGACCAATGAAATAAAAAAATATTTTTCGGGATCAGGGGACTCTAACACGTGAAGATCTGTTGAAAACTCAATTTCGAATTTTTGGGGTGAATCCAATACTTCCTTTAAAAGGAAGCAAAGAAACTAAAATGTGAAGAATTTTCCTAGCTCTTTTTTATTAGAAAAACTTTTTTTTATCTATGTATGATTTCGCATTATTTGCAAAAAACCACTAATTTTACACTAATTTGTTTATAACAGTTGACTCAGGCATTTTTCGAAACTGGGGCCTACGGCAATCAATTCCGCGTGTGAGAAAACATTAGAAAAGACCTTAACATCGTTATTTTTCCGAAATGTCATAGAGCAGTACGCGAAAAAACCCAAATTTTGCAATAATTTGTTAATAACAATTTATGGGACCATTTTTGGAACTTGGGACCATCGGCAATCGCCTTTTCGGGTCAAAAAACACCGGAGGACCCTGAGCGACTAGACTATTACCATTTTTTTTTTCAATGGTAAATATCTCGAAAATGAAGTGTTTTTCGAAAAAAAGACCTTTTTTGCAGAGAATTTTGCGTTCTACAATTTTGGTCCGAAATACTATATAGAAACTTTCGCCCTGTTCCAAGATATTCGGGAAATTCCAATTTTCCGATTTTCTCCGTGTATTTTGCACCTTTTCCATAGGCGCTCAGGTGCAGAACCATTGGCGTAACTAGGATTTTTGGCTGGGGAGGGCCAGGCCCCCAACCAACCATCGTCAATACCTATGTATACCTATGAAGACATGAATTTACGTACATACATAACTTTTTCGCATACATTTATTTGCATGTTCTTTGACGCTGTTATACGAGGGTAGCCGCGTAAATTTCTGCAATCTAATAAAACAAAAGTTTTGTAGCCAAAATTTGTTTTTATTATTGTTTCTCAAAATATTTGCCCTGAAATTCGCATTCGGTAAAACCAATCTTCAAAACAAATTCCACTCTTCTTGAGTCACTAGAGAAACAAGGTTTTTGAAGCTTTCCACAGCACCTTCGGGAGTTCAAAATCGCACACCACGCATTTTATCCTTTAATGGAGGAAATAGAAAGTAATCGGAAGGTAATAGGTCGGAACTGTATGGGGGATAACTTCGCAATTTTAATCCGGAAGTCTCTAAAAGTTATTTTGTTTGATATGCGGTATGACTAAAAGCATTGTCATGGTGCAGAACGATCTCATTCCTTGGGCGCTGTAAACGAGCTTTTTGAATAACGCCTGGCAGCCATACTGTTGTGTACCATTCTGCAGTAACCGTACGTCTATTTTCAAGCACGACAGTTGCGATAGGTCGTGATTTTGAGAAGAAGCAAGGAATCATTTTCTTACCAACTCTTCGAGATCTCCTTATTTTAACTAGATTATGATCTGTTGGAAACATCCATTGGGCAGACTGTAACTTAGGTTCTAGTTCAAATGCATATATATCAGCTTTCGTCACCAGTTATGATGTAAACTGCTTTATATCTACCTTCATTATATTTCTTTTACCAATCCACATGCTGTTGTTGTGTTTCTGTTAAACTGTGTGGTATCCACCCACAACAGACTTTTTTTACACCCAAATGATTATGTAAAATATTATTTACTAGCTGAAACCCGCGGCATATGCCGCACTTAAAATGTAGGACGGATTTAATAACTTTTGTTTCACTAAAGAAAGTTTTAAAAACATGCTAGAGATTGGCAGTAAGGAAAAGTTAAAAAATATATATTTTTAAATGGAAAGTCTCTGGAAAGGAAACGCTCGCCTCTGGAAAGCGTTTTATGGACATTTTTGGATAGCCTCCGGGCAACTTTCTTTCATATTGGATACCGCCAATACTGTTGAATTGAATAGTGTCTTCTTTTTTCTGTACAGTATTAAATGGTACATGCAGGGGTGCCAGATCTCACGTTTTATCGTGAGTTCTCACGATTTCATTGCAAATCTCACGATCTCACGATAAGGACTATTTATCTCACGATTTTTGTATCAATTCTAATTAAAATAATTTTATAAAAAATTGTAACACTAAATGATTAAATAGAAAAAAATGTGTGTTAGTCTTAATACATGATTTAATGTATGCTGTCACTGATTTTATCATTTCCCGCATTATCATCAAATACTGCTGCTATCTATGGTTCACATAAAGAAGTCGCAAGTTGCGGTTGAAAGCGGATTTAAATGTTCTTTCAAGAAATAGGTATTTACATAATTTCAAGATAAGCACAGATTTAATTTAAAAAAATTAATAGTCAAGTACTTTATCCCTCAAACCAGTCATCCCGGACACAGATTCTTCAGATTGTGAGTAGTCGAACAATTTTTTTTCTGTATACATACTTAGGTCTATGTATAATTGTATATGTACTATATTCTATGTAGCCATATTTTTATTTTTAGAATTCATGTGTTATTTCTATAATAAAATATTTAGTTCATTTAACATTTACTTTATATTAATTAAATTTTTTTATTTATGGCAATTATTTAAAATGTTTATAATTCACTTGCAGTTATTTATGTATGTACAACCTATGTACTCAATGCTTAATAAATCTGCAGCATATATTCTATATTTTATTAATTTTATTAGTTTCAAATCTCATCCATTTCCGAAATCTCACGATTTTTTCCGACGAAGCTAACGAATTCAGCTTGACACGATGTAGCAACCCTGGGCAGTGTTGCCAGGTCTAGTGAAATTTCATTAGATCTAGTGATTTTTAGTTAATCTAGTGATTTAGTGATAACTTTTGCCAAAAGAGATTTATCTAGTGATTTTTTCCAGTTTATTTTATTAAAAAACCAAATAATAAAGCAAAAATTCCTTCGCCTCTTTCGCCGTTGTTGCAGATTACTACCTACTATTATTATTCCAATCTTAGAAATTAGTTTTCGCTGTGACGGACAGATGGCAGCCTGAAATTTGAAATGACTTACCATCCCATGAATTACCATGACCATCTATATTAAATGTACAAGTACATTATTTAATTTAGTAGACCGTGGAATTACTTAACAGAAAATAGGTATTTCCCTGATTCAAACTAAGTGTCCGAGGCTATAAACAGAACTCCGAAAGCGAATTGTTTACATTTGCATTTTTACTTTCGGTAGAACGTAAAAAAATTATTAAAGTTCAAAGTGTGCTGTGAGTATTGTGAGTACTGTGACCACTGGGACTCAAGGGAATCCACTTGGAAAATCCACCGGAAAATCTTCCGGCGATTTAATGATATGAATTTAGAATTGCAGGCGGAAGCTCCAAAGATTCACTTGCTTTATCCAAGAATGGCAACAGCTCTTAGATTATTGTTGAGTTATTACATCAAACCGGAGTATCTAAAAAACACTGATTTAAGCAAATTACAGTATAGAAATCCGAAACATTATGTTTCAATTGAGCACTTGTACTTACGTCCAAATATCGCAGTAGCGCTAGCAAATAATAGTTTAACAGATAGTGCAAAAAATTTTTTTCCGTTTGAAGTGTTGAAATTTTTACACCGAAGCAGCGCATCAAATTTTCAAAAAATTTCCCTTTAATTCCCGTGAAGCTGTTATTCTTAAATCATTAAATTTTCTAAATCCTTCAATAGTTGCAAATGTTGGTAGTCTCGGCCCCTTAATTATAACATTTACTAATCTAATAAAGGATGTCAATGCTTTAGATCGGGAAATTCGATCGCTAAAATATTCTGCAATTAATTTTGAAATGGAAGATTAGAATTTTGGAAAGAAATTTGTAATTGTAAAAAAGCCGACGGTAATTTGTTATATCCCGAACTTTCTCAGTTTGTGAGTATTTTTTTGTTCTTCCCCATAGTAGCGCCTGCGTTGAAAGGGTTTTTAGTTCAATTAATTTAAATAAAACAAAACCAAGAAATAGATTAAGTACTAACACTTTGACTGGAATTCTACATTCTAAAAACTTAATTTTGCGGTAATACGTATGGACAACACAGTTTAATCATATTGATGGTTATACCGTCTATACCCCCTGCATTACTTTTTACACTTCTAATTAAATTTTGTACTTCCTCAACGTCAACAGTCGTGAAAGAAAGTTTTTCTGATGTAAGTTCGTTATTACGATAAAAATCTAGAAGCATTTGATCAGGAGTGCTGTGAGGTATAGAGTCTACAGAAAAATCATTTACTTCTTGTACATTACTGAGTGTTTCCGGAATAGAATTTTGTTTTTTAATGTTTATATTTATTAAATTTAGCTCCTTCCAAATAGCATTTGTGCCTCCAATCCCAACTTTATGCTCGAAGTAAGCTTTCTTTTCATTTTGAATTGCAAGATTGGTAAAATTCCGCAAACTTTTATAATATTCCCAGTGCCCAGGGTTCTTAGATTGTTTATATTTTGATTTTGCCTTATTTTTAAGATTTATCAGTAACTTAACATTATCAGTAAACCAAGGTGCTGGTTTGTTCTTCATTTTAACGGTTATCCACGGGGCATGCAAGTCAAAAATGGATGTAATATAATAATTTAAAATGTTTAATTGAGCATCAATATCCCGCTCATAAAACAATTGATGTAGAGGTAACTTCTGTAGGTCACAGTAAAAGTCATTAAAATTAAAATATTTAAAATTCCGAAATGTGCGTATAATGGGACTTAGTTTGACGAACTCACCAGTTGATATTTTGCAAAAAACTGTCTCATGATCGGATAACTCATTTTCACACACCCCTGTTTCAATAATGCAGCTGGTATCCGATGTAATTATGAGATCTATCAAAGTACTGCTATTTCCAGATATTCGAGTAGGCTCTGTAATAATTTGTTTTAAACATAATGTATTTAACATATAATTTAAGTATTGCGTAACCGAAGCAGAAAAATCCAACACGTTTATATTAAAATCACCCAAACAAATAACCCTATCTGAAGCCTGAGTATACAAACAAATGGATTCTTCAACCTCATCTACAAAAACTTTATAATTAAATTGAGGTGGTTTATACACAACCCCGAAAACATAACTTTCATTATTGATTTTTAATGACAGCCACAATTGCTCAATATTATCATTTGTTTGAATAATTTTTACATTCAAGTGATTCTTTACATAAATTGCAACTCCACCCCCTCGAGCGTCTCGATCTGTCCAGAAAATGTTATATTTCGAATGAGAAAGGGTAATATCAGATTTTAACCAAGTTTCTGATAATGCTAAAATATCATATCCCTTTTGTTCAAGTAAATAGTTTATGTCACCGATTTTCGGCAAAAGTGACCTAATATTAATATGTGCTACACACAAACAATTGCCCACCAATTCACCATTCATTAAAATAAATTGCCTTATTTAGAAAAAAACTAAATTGTAAACAAATACCAAATATATAAATATTAACCATCAGTTAAACTAAAAATTCTGCTATCAGCAACAACATGCAAAGCGTGCTAGTATCACTGCTCCACATTATCACTGCTGCACATAACTTTTTTATATTTTAGGAATTTAAAATATTAAATATTTTGCAAATGTTTATATGACGTGACTTTTTTAATCCCCGAGTCCGTTTTAACAAAAATGTTTCCATCGGTGGTCCATACCTTGTTCATTCCAAATCTTTCAACGGCGCTTTTCAACCATGCCACTCGTCGTTTCGTGAGATCTTCCCGAATAACCACAGGAGAGTTTTTTAATTTCTTCTTATTACTATATATAAGTTTTTTAATGCTGCGGGACACACATTTTATAATAATTGGACGGTGAGTTCCCTCTTTCGATCCAAGGCGATGGCAGATGTCGATATCATTTTCAGCAAGGTTAATACCTAACTTTTCGTGGCATAAATTGCGCACTACTTCACTGGTATTTTCATTCGGTTTTTGCGAAACGCCGAATATTCTTAAACTATTTACACGGCTGTATTGTTCATGTGCGTCCATTGTATCTTCCGTTTCGGCTTTCAGTTTTTCGAGTTGCATTTCCAAAGATGAGATTTTGTGCTCGTACTTTTCCACTATTTTAGCAACCTCGGTTTCCAGGGAAGCGTTGATGATCGAAGTAAGCTTCTTTGTTAATGCATCGGAATGTAACAGTTTTTCAACTACCCTCTCTGCAATCGCTTCGACATCAATAGCTTCACCGCTTCTAGTAACAGGCATGTTGTAACGCACTTATATTAGGAGAATCACAATATTTATAAAATTTAGCAGCAGCTGGCACACCACGTCTACTCAGCGCAACGTCCCATCAACAAATTTAGCAGCCAATTTTCTGTATGCAACAATGCTTAATATTTTCATAAATTTACAAGTAAATTTTGCATACAATTTAGCGTCGTTACATACAAATGTGTACAAACCTCGGTCATGGCTGTGTTGTTCATAACTACAGTCGAAGATGCACTCGTACAGTCAGCGTTAGTTTTAATTTGCGATACTTCAAAGTGACCCTGCAGAAGAGAGAAGCAATAAGATTGTAACGCTAATACCTTGCTTTTTTGTACTACAATTATCTGATGCACAGTAGACCATTTAACAGAATTAATACTTGTAGCAACTGCTAAGTAAATTTTGCATACAATTTAGCGTCGTTACCTTGCTTTTTTGTACTACAATTATCTGATGCACAGTAGACCATTTAACAGAATTAATACTTGTAGCAACTGCTAGAAGAAACGAAAGGCGACGCATAAAAATTTGCAGAAATATAGGTTATGTTGTTATGTAAGATGTAACGGACACGCCTTTCTAGCGTTTGAGTACTGCTTAGGTTGTAGGAGCGTTCAATAAGCAGATATGAAAATTAACCAAAGTGGACTTGCCTTCGAAGCTGAGTCAATAGTTTTAAAAAACACAAGAAATATGCAGATTAAATAATTGTTTTCTGTGATAATATCGCTATTAAAAGTTAAGGGAAGTTTGTTTACAAAAACCCGAAAATAGAAATAAACGAATGCAACCGTGGTACTTTTAGTTGTGTAAACACGGCTTTTAGTCTTCTGCATTATTATAAGTGATGATTGCAGTCATGTCAATGTCCAAGACGCATTCAATAATTATATACGTGACTCGATTGTCCTACTGAATCATTCTTCTCACAGCATTTGTGTTCGTATCGGTAACTGCAGAAATTGGTTCTCCTTCGCAAAAATCGTCACTAACTGACACTCGTTCAAATTTAAATTCATTAAACCAACAATAGACAGTCCTCTGATGCGAAGGCACTTGGTCACCAAAGCAGCACGAAGCCATCCAAAACTTTCTTTCGGAGGTATGGAACTTTTAAAGGCATAGTAAATTATGACTCTAAAATTTTCTCTCGTTACATTTATTTTTGCTGCACACTTATTTCAAAATTAACTATGTAATAACTGTTGCAATGATCAAAACTAAATTTGGACTGTTAAACTAGAAAACAACAAACATTGGTTTTATGTCAAGCTTGATTTCCATGGTGCACTTGATCTGTTGCTTTGCAGAAATTATGGGTGCTACCCTCGTAATACTATTTGTCTGAGTAGCATATTAATAAATTATTTCTCGGTTCATAAACAACATAAAAAATGTATAGATTACTTCTTGCAACTAAATGAAGTTGGCAGTAACAATATTATTCCAAGAGAAACAGATTTTTTTGGGAAACATCACTTGGTTTCCATTTACACGTTTTTGAGCCACAATTTTTAGTTTTTTTCAGTATCGTCGAAGCAAATACTTTCTTGAAAATATCAATATCCTCTTAATTGTTATTGTGATTTCTCTTTGTTCTGTCTTGGGCTAGCAACTGTGGAAATTCAAACACCACAAAATTTACTTTGTTTACATAGAACACTATTAAACATAAAATTCTGGATCGTACTTTTCAAAGCTATAAACTCAACTCTTTAGGCAAGACAAACCTCCAAATAGCAAGTCACCATAAGTCTGAACTGGATGAACCTATAATAGGTAGTTAGCTGTAGGGTTTCCAATCCCGGGATCCGGTCCCGGAACAGTCCCGGGATTCTACCACAAAAACCGAGTCCCGGGACCACAGCCATCCCAGGCGAAGTCCCGGGACCATGTCAACATGCGTGCATATACTCGATGTCAGAGAATTAGGACGGGTATTCACCGGCGTCCGGCGTATTACTCATGCCTCTTGTACATTCTGCATTATTTGCGTTTTGCGTAAAGCAGGAGAGGTATTATTTTCGGTAGATTAGAATTAAACCTGTGTGTTGTTTCAGCCACATTTGCATATCTTTTTCTATTTATGTATTTGTCTGTTTTTTTTTGTTGGATTTAGATATGTGCGAAAAGCTGAATAATTTATATTTTTGGGTTTTAAGTGTGTTCGTTATTTGTCTGCTAAAGCGTTACAATTAGAATGAATTCCGATTCGCAACCTACCTTCATTCTACATTTAAAAAGACAACGACTTGAAGTCACTATGGCAACAGTTTTATATAGTGAAGATACCTAAACAATTGGCGAAATGTAAAGTGGGTTCCTACAAAATTATCATAATCAGAGGCAGCTTGACGAAAGGATTACACACGCACTTTGCAGTTCAGACAAAAGCAAAAGCGACAGACATTTTTAGTACCAGAAGAAAGCAATGAAGTTGTAGAGGAGCCCCAACGCAAATTATCAGCACAGAAATACTTTATTTAACTTAAAACACTTGTTTTTCTTTGGAAATTTTATTCGGAAATTTCACCTGAACACTATTTCTCTTTCGGGACCATTTTCGGGATCTTCGGGACTAGTCCCGGGACCTGAAATTTAGTTCGTAAGTCCCGAAAACACTTTTGGTCCCGGGACTTGGAAACCCTAGTTAGCTGTATGTGGCCAGGGAGTAGTTAGCGATGCATTCGAGTTATCAGCTCATTTACTTACCCGCATATGAAATAATTGCAATTATATTTTTCTGTGCACATAAATTGGTTTTTTATTTATAGAAAACTTAAGAGAAAATAACTAAAATGGTGCACAATTAACTAAAAAAAATATTCAGACGAAAACAGTCTTTTCAAAGTAATTATTAGCTAACTAATAATGTTTTCTCTTGCATATTATTATTCACTAGCGTTCTGCACCCAAATTGGGCGCGAAATAATTCTTTTAATGCAATTTGTACACGAGTGATCCATTTTGCGTGTCGAGTTAATTTTGAGGTTAGCTATTAACAAAAAAATCCACATAAATAAAGTCACTTATAAAAATTTGAAACCCCTACTACTGGCTTACTTGCGTCGCCCTGAGTCGATTGACACCAAAATCAGCCAATTCGGCCCACGGGTTCGCTCTCAAAGTGGCGTCAAGTAAGCAAGCAATGAAAATTATTATTATGTCGGATTCGAGCCATCCGTCCAACAAATGGTATTTATACTATAATGTTTTTAAGCCAAAAAGATAATAAAACCACAAAATGTAAGAACGTGTGGGGGTCGATAACCAACCCCTTAGAATAAAATGGGTTAATAGTAAAAGCAGATTTTTACATTTATTTAGCCTCCATTTTTCTGGGGTGGGCCAGACGGCACTCTGGGGAGGGCCTGGCCCCCCTGGCCCCCCCGCTAGTTACGCCAATGTGCAGAACATTATTTTTTCTTAAAGTACAATCAAAAAACTACTTATAAACCCTTCAATAGTTATTTTTCCGATAGGAGGCCATGTTAGGGTGATGAATTTCACCCTGTAAATATGCTGTCAGTCATTAACAAAAGTTAGGTTATGCCCATTTTATACAAAATGGTAATTTTATGTTAATGCACAAAACGTGGTTGCCAGATTTGGTTTTGGATTTTGTGCCACAGAAAGAGATTCTAGGGAGTTTTAATTTTATTAAACATAAAAACAAAATTCCATGTCTACCTACCAGGAAAGTAACTATTGAACGGTTTATATGTTCAACTTAGTGTACCTGTATAATACTTTAGTAAGAGTAGGGGGCAAACAGCGAAACATTTTGGATCATTTTTTCATGGCTACCAAGATTTAATGATATATTGAAAAACAGGGTTGGTAAAACTGACACACGAGTTGTCAGTTTCATCAAATTCGTGGTTAGCAGGTTAGGTTTTCCGTCAGTTTTGACACAGCTTACGCAAAACCTAGCCTGCTAACCTTGAATTTGATGAAACTGACAACTCGTGTGTCAGTTTTACCTACCTTGTTTTTCAACATATCATTAAGTCTTGGTAGCCATGAAAAAATGATCCAAAATTTTTCGCTGTTTGCTCTACTCTTACTAAAGTATTATACAGGTACACTAGTTCAACTTATGTTTTAATGACATCTTTTGTCGATATTTTGTCTCAGGCGCCTGGACTATAATCTGTAGTATGCTTTTTGTTGACATAGAATTGGAAATTGTTTTCTGAAGTTTAAAATTCACCTTCAATATCTTGTTTAACTTATTCCATTGTTATTTTAATGCTAGATCTGAAAATTTAGAGATGGGGAAGGATTAGAAAAAGGTATTAGAGAAATTAAACTAAGCAGGCCGGGACTAATTTTATACGACAAACGATATCAGCGCCTGTCGTTTACAGATGATCGAAATCTAATGACCAAAAACCAACAAGAACTAGAAGAAGTTATTAACAATCTACAAAAGAAAAAATCCCCAAATGTATGGTATGGAATGAGCAAGAATTTAAAAGAAAATAAATGACTCCAAATAACATCTTGGAAGAATGACACCTATAAATTTGTAGCGGTCAACGGTTGCACTTACTTAAAATCAGCAATAACAAAACTACCGGCAGGTAGTAGATCAGTAAAAGATTAGAATAGTGTCGCACAGAGTAAGAATGAGAATCTATAAATCGGAGATAAGGGCGGTCATCACGTGCGGTAGTGAAGAGTTGACCAGAAAACATTTGGAGTATAGCAACGAAAAGTGCCAAGTTTAGGTGGGAGAAAAGTAAACGATAGATAGATACCAAAGAAAGACCAAGTGAGAAGTCTGAAACATGTGCGGTGAATCGCGCCTGTCAAGTAAAAACTATCAATAAGAGTGTGAAGAGTAAGAAGAAAAATAATTCAAAAACAAGTGGAAGAGGGAAGTATAATTATAATTATTAAGGATAGAAACGTGGAAGGAAAAAACCACAAGACAGGTAAAAGATTGTCCTGCATGCCATGGGAGTACATAGAATACTGACAAAACTCAGTTTAGTATCTTCTACCAAAGCGTTAACAAGCAAGAAAAATTGGAAAGACAAAGAATTGATGTACTGAATTTGTTCTTATCACATGCTATTGAATGTCATTGGCCTATCATGCCACCTTGGCAGAAGTTATTAAAAGATGTTGAATATATTTTCCAGTAAAACATTGTTACTTGTCAGTCGTTAGCGTTAGCAACTAAGTCAATAAAATTTTTAAAGTCTTAAATCATTTTGAAAACCCAAATTTGATCCACGATTCAAACACTGATTTAAAGTAATCGTGTTATGATATGAATTATAGAACGATAATTTTCAATATTTGTGTTATCTCTGCTTGAATGATAAGATAACTTACATATTGTAATGATATACAACCATTTGTGTGTTAGAAGCAAATTTAAAAAATATTAAGGGATTACAATGGTTAAAAATCATTTGGATTTATTCAGGTATAAGGTGGGAAGGTAAATGGTTAGGAATGTTATTACAAAGTCAAAGAGAATTTATAATTGAATAGGAAATAGCTTTTTGAAAAACAGATGGATTCGTTAATAAGATAACTTTATAAAAATTGCAGTTTGAAACGAATGAAAGTTAGTAGGTATATATCAAAGATATTAAAAACTAGAGTGTATATTAAGGGATTTGATATCGTTAAGAACATTTGTTTTAATTACTGAAAATAACAAACTTAAAAAATGTGGCAAAAGATTTTGGTGTAATTAAAAATTTTAAAAATAACCCTGTTTTTATAATAAAAATGTTTTGAATAATACAAAGGAGAATAAGTAAAAGCTACGAGGTGAAATAATACGGAAATTTAATATAAACAAGTAAAGACATAAACTAATGAAGCTTGCAAATATGTGGTAAAAACTAATGGATAGCAGAGGTACTCCACAAAAGTGAATTATTGGAGAATAATAATGGGTCAAGTTTATTGGAAAAGTCCATATGACAGAATACATTAATAAAATTGGAGGCGTATTTCAGGAGGTTGGTGAATGAACTAGTGCAGGTAGCTGTCTGAAAGTTTGGTCTGTTGGCTGCGTGCTGTAGAAGAGGGTTGAGTAGCTGACGTGTGACGGTTAGGACTTCTTGTCTGTCCGTGGACCATTTATTGCAGGAAGGTGCTGGAGAGAATATATTAGTCATCAGAGAGGAGCGGTTTGTTTGGCATCTGGAGAGTTTGTGCTGACCAAATGAAAGGTGGGTCATTTCTTATTGAGGTTATAACTATAAAGGGAAATAAAAACAATAAAAAGGTGAATTATTTATGAATGAATTACTTGCTGATCAAATATTGTTGTGTACCATTGTAACAGTTTGGCATTTGTCATTTAAATTTCAAATCGGTTTTGACATTTGGTTGCATAAGTAATTGTGACTTATGCAAATGATATTGAGAAAATAAGCACATCAATTTTTCAGAAATAAGTTAACTAGATAAAGGAATCCACCCCTGATTTTCAGGAGCTAATATCTAATAAGAGTTATTGACATTCTAATTTATTATAGTAGGGCAATTTTTAATTTAAAAACAGTTTAACCTTGCAATGCTGACGGCGGACTGACGTTCCGCATCCTCTTATTTCTTTCAGAAATTATGTTCAATTGATGAACTAGCTTTTATATTAAATATAAAATATAGGATATCTAAATAAAATTTGTATTTAAAATATTATATTACATTAACACAAAAAAATAAGGGTTCATTATTACAAATTAACCTTCGAATGCTGACGTGAGGACTGACACAAAATAAAGTATGTAAAATAATTGATTTTTGTTGAAACAAATAAAATAAACTAAATAACCGGAAATTGAACTGCTTAACACCAATACTGTAGGCGGACTGGCGCTCCGCAAATAATAATAACAGTGAGTACCGGCTCTGTACATTTTCCAGAATTGCAGGTAGCGTCCCTGAGACGCAATTAGGCAGGTAAAGGAAGGCTGGTGCATAGAAATTCAAGGAAACATTATACACAAGATAAAATTTATTGATGCGGTCCTCACGTCAGCATTCGAAGGTTAAAATTAGGGTTTCCAAGTCCCGGGACCAAAATTGTTTTCGGGACTTACGAGTTAAATTTCAAGTCCCGGGACTAGTCCCGAAGATCCCGAAAATGGTCCCGAAAGGAAAATAATGCTCAGGTGAAATTTCCGAATGAAATTTCCAAAGAAAAACAAGTGTTTTAAGTTAAATAAAGTATTTCTGTGCTGATAATCTGCGTTGGGACTCGTCTATAACTTCATTGCTTTCTTCTCGTACTAAAAATGTCTGTCGCTCTACATCTTTTGCTTTTGTTTGAACTGCAAAGTGCTTGTGTAATCCTTTCATCAAGCTGCCTCTGATTATGATAATTTTATAGGAACAAACTTTACATTTTGCCAATTGTTTATATCTTCACTATATAAAATTGTTGCTATATTGACTTCAAATCGTTATTTTTTAATGTAGAATGGAGGTAGGTTGCAAATCGGAATTCATTCTAATTGTAACGCTTTAGCAGACAAATAACGAACACATTTAAAACCCAAAAATATAAATTATTCAGCTTCTACGCACATAATTTTGAAAGTCTACAAATGTAGTTACCTTACTGTTACTAAATAGGCAAATAATGCAGAATGTGCAAGAGATATGAGTAATACGCTGGTGAATACCCGTCCTAATTCTCTGATATCGAGTATACGCACGCATGTTGACATGGTCCCGGGACTTCGCCTGGGCTGGCTGTGGTCCCGGGACTCGGTTTTTGTGATAGAATCCCGGGACTGTCCCGGGACCGGATCCCGGGACTGGAAACCCTAGTTAAAATAACTTGAATTGAATGTTCGTAGTATATTGAAGGTATCACAACGAGAATCTTATCAAATTTATGACTGCCCAATGTGTTAAAAATTAATAATAAAATTTAAAAACTTATTAAAAGTAAATACAGACAACACGTTGTGAATGCAGTGCAATATATTGGTATTACTTGAGAACGTTGCCTTCTGATAAACATTTATTATAGAACCATTTTACCACTTCTTTTAATATTCCCATAAATAAATTTGCTTTCTTTGGGTGTCTTTGAGGACTATAATTTTTTGTAAGAGTACTACAAGCTAGTCCTATTTCATACCACAAGTAACAAACGTTTCACTATTATTCTTTTAAGTAAACATAAAAAATCTTCGCGAAATGAAATCCAGCGGGCTTTAAAATTCTGCAATATTTTCTTTGATACCTCCGGAACAACGAAGAGACGCTATCGACATTAATAATCCGGCACGCGGCTCAAGAATCCGAGCGATACGCTCGTTAGGAGTTCCCGGAACAAAGCGGAAACGGAGAACGTACGCGCTGCAGCCGCACTTGGTGCCCATAGTAGTATATAATAAGACAATTCCCGTTTCAAAAACAACATAAGCTTTTAATACCCTTTGCTTTTGTTATGAAATATTGGAGGCCGCAGGTGCGCGTCTGGTTAGACTGAAGCCGCATTAGCATGTGTAATCCGGGGAATATGTCCCGAGGGAGCTGCTTTGCGTTTCTTGGAACAAATGGCTAATTCCGCCTATTAAGCCGCTAGGAATTGGACTTGTCGAACTAATCAGTTTACAGAGTTATGCTCCTGTCCAACTGAGCAAAAACGGCGATTTTTAGAAGACTTGGATGCCTTGCGGACTGGGAAATGCCACTACGGTGCAGCGGCGCGTTCCCAGCCTTCCTCTATAATGAGCTTTCCTTCCCCAAAAAAGAAAACCACGGAACTCGCTTTGTGTTTGACCAGAATCGGACAAAATTAATGACCACAAGGAACCCCAGCGGTAAATCAGACGCGACAAGTGACACTTGTTCGAGCTCTTGTTTGAATACGTGCTGCGTGAACCACCAAACCACCGAGCGGAAGAAATATGGCCCAACATGGCCATCGAGTGCTCTGTTATAAATTGGTTTTGCTTTTTGAACGCGCATTGATACCTCGGACATGGCTTTTTCGGTTTGTTTCCACTTTCGGGGTTTTCGGTTGGAAAACTCTAAAAGCCAAACACGAATGTTGCATGTCGATTTATCTTGATTTCGTCGATGACTGCTTTCAGAGGTGACACTTTCAGATAAAAATATAATAAATTGTTAATCTAATCCATTCGAAACCGTTAGACGTACATTTCGTGCAGGTAATATATTTTTTTGAGTGATAATGCAAGATTAGTTTAATATAGAAGTATATTATCTGGATTTTTACTCATTAAACCTAAAAATTACATTTTAAACTAATATTGAAAGGGCTCACATAACAAAAATTTTAATTATAATGTCGCTTCTTCTGATTTTACTGAACATAATAATATAATCTACAATCTTGTTTTTTAAACAGTAATATGGTATGTTTTATACTTGCAGTGTTATTGCTACATTTATACACGCCAGTTGTAAGAAATAACTGTTCAAATTAGAATTGGAACTATAAAATCCAGTTTAGAATGCGATTATAGTAACTATCTGGCCTGTAAGATGGTTTTCCTATCAATACGGCTTGAACATAGTTCCAGTGTAGTAACTTTTATTCTTTGATTCGCTAACACCGTCTTCCAGTTTTTACATGGTTTACTGTCTTATTTTTCTAAACTCTCATACCGATTAGGACGCGGCAATAAACTAAAAGGGGGTGCGATAGCTCAGTAGAGCAAGGAGGAATGATTCTATGCCTTTATTTTCTCCCGAACGTCAAAATAGAGTGCAACCAAAAGGGGTACAGAATAATCCGGGAAACTGATGAGTGGTACCTGCTGATACAAAGTCTGGAGGTGAAGATAAGGACTTTTTCTAGCTTAGAGAAAACTGACCTTGCCAGGTCGGAATTCATAAAAGTGCGATATAATTTTCCTGAGGAAATAACTCCGTCTGTTCCCATATTCAAACACAATAAATAACGCGTCACAGAACGGATAACATTGTTAGGCATATATTAATTTCAGATGCGCGGCGTTAGCTGGGGTCTAGTTATAAGCAGTTCTGAAATAACGCAATGCATATGCACTTATGCGCATTACTATTTAAACCGGCCGGTGACGTGACGCTACCGCATAACACAAAGTAACATAACTTGCGTGCGATGACGAAATTTTCAATTTTAAGGGTCTCATAACTGCGCAGAATTTGCAACCATTCACTGAAGGAGACCATGATACTAATTTAGCCGTAAATTACTGGTAAGGATTCAGGTAAGCCACACATCCATTTCTACGGCCAGTAGAAAATTCATCTATGCGGAATGGAGTGAGAAAGACCGCTAATTTCAATGGGCGATACGAGAAAGAGTCCTGCTCCAAGGTAGATGCGACGGAGATAAACAGCATGTGAACATGCAGGGCTGAACTAATTCGCAGGCGAGATTCTCTATGTGATTATCTCAAGAGGTGCGGTACATCAAAGACTTTTCATGAATGGCTCACTAACCCCGTTTTGTCAATCCCACAATATCGAAACGTCAACTTGGCGGGAATTCGAAACTGGGCATGCGGAATGTACTAAGCAGCTCCAGTACCAACTACGGACTTTCTCTGATTCTTCGAAGCCGCGGTTAGCATTTGTGAAGCGGTCGCAGCACGTAACTTCAAGCTTCGCGTTTAGTTTGAAAACTTCACCGTAAGATCAGGAAGCCAGAGACGTAGTAATAGCGCGTTAACCTATTTATTTCATCTGACAGTTTCCATAGTCATTACTCGTTTTGGTTCATTTTGTAGTGATTTTCTGCTTAATGGAATTTGCATATAACAAAATTTTACCGGGATCTTCACAGAGCTAGTGCTTGCTCCAATGTACCTTTTCCTTAAAAACGTAATCTTCATCATTGGCTTTTGTTCAAATTGCTACCAAACCAGCTGGCAGTTTTTATTTTAACTTAGTAATATGTATTGCTGATATCCCCTTTAATTATTGTTTATTAAATTACGTAGAAAAATAGTTAGCTGAGTACTCTGTAATTTGTAACATGCAAAAAGTAATAGGCAAAATTCCTACCGTACGGGGCTGTACTTTTTCACGGTGACCATGGACCACAGTACGTCGGCTCCTTCGGCTCCCGGAAATAAGGCTTCAAATGTCGAAATTCAACAGGTTGGTGCTGTGGTGGTACGTTTCATTGGATGTCTCCTGTGTAGTGCAGGTGCTTGGGGATCATTTGGAAGGCGTTATACACTTGGTTATTAAGGTAAGTTCAAGTTGAAGAGCAAATTTCACTCGCGTAAATTAAACCAAAAACTTTAATTTACAGTTGTTTAATAGTGCCCAATTAGCTTACATTACGTCAGGCCATATTTGATTGCCTGACGCATCATCGTAAGGTAGCTCGCCTGTATTAAAACAAAAGCTAAATTAAGACGATTTGGCCGGAGTATCTGCTTAAAACTGTGTGGGACGCTTACAAAAGGCGCGTCATAAAAATCCTGCCAAATTAATAAATTAACTAATTCTACGCTTACCTTTTTTAATTATGCTAAAATTCACACGCGCATAGGTGCGCCCAGCTAAGCTATGTCCTTGGTTCATCTTGCCTTGAAACCGTTGGAGCTCCATTGAGAAATTCACGTTCCGACCACTGTTCTGCAATTCGCCGTTACCTGGACAACAAACTCCGGCCTTAATCTCGTTGATGTCCTTATGGATCTGTCACTGAGATCATCAGCTTGACCCAGTCGAAAGTATTAAATATTATTCGTTTTATAATTTCTGATTTTCAACATGGTACCTGCGTTTTCAGGGAAGTGTAGCTATGCTTGTAACCAGCTCTGGTCTGCCGTGAAGTGTTTTAATGCCCTTGAATAATTGCTTCCTCCACTCGAGCTTTGTTGCAACTGTGTCGACCCATATTGCTGTCTCGGAAATATGATACTTCTCCAGGTCTTCTGATTCCACCAGCGCTTGAGATATGTGCTGGACAACCCGCAGGTGGCTCCTGAAGTGTGCTGTGCTCACTGGGGGATTGAAAAAAGAGACACCTCGAGCTGTTACTTGCCATATAATACGTATATAAGTTTGTCTAATTCGAATGCCCGTTCTTATTTAAGATTCATTTAATACTACATCTCAGTATAGTTCAAATAGTTTATGAGATTTTGAACTTTTTGGACTTAACTTAATTCTTAGATTTCTTTTCACGTTTAGTCCTCTGCTAGTTACATTGTTGTACCTCAATTATTATTCTTATTAATTTGAAAGTTTTTTCTTGCACATTGTACTTTTGCTTGAAAATTAATATTTTGTATTTTAAAAGGCTGTAAACAATGTGTGCCCTGATAAAAATATATCAGTATATACTTGTGACAGCTATTTGACACAAGAAAACCAAAATCTTTTCTATTGATTTTCATAGCTAGATAGACTACACAATAAAATCTCGTCGCAACTGCACCATTTATAAAGCATAAATATTATATAATAATAGTAAACACAAGTTTAGTAAGCTAACAATACAAGAATAACAGTTACAGTTGGTGAAACACACCGAAGCAAGCGCATAAGTAACAAATTCCAGTGCTTTCAATTAAAGCTGCTTAAGAAGCTACCAGCGGATGTAAGTACACGATGCAGGCGTGGAGCCAAGATTATGTAAATTTCTAGCAACAGATGTCTACGATCAGTCCCCTAATCCGCCCTTGATCCCGCTTTTAATGCTGCCGAATAAACTTATGGTGTGAAAGTGTTCCAGGATGCGTCCGGAAACAGTGAAAGTGCGAAGGGGCACCGAGCAAAAACGTCTACTTAAACTTGTTTACGCCAAAACCGTGTTTGAGAAGGGCCCGCTCAAGCGATCGAAAATATATTCGGAAATTAATTGGATAATTCACACCGCACTTGTTATTCATCGCCGAATTTCTGTCTATCATCTGACTAATTAAAGCGTCGCAACGACGTGAAATTAATTAAATCAGGCTGCCTGGTCCGATTCAAATATTATTGTTGGGACTTGTAATTGAGTTACTGTGCAGCCGTGTTTTGCGTCTTAATTGCAGCCCTCATTGGCGGCCTGTTTTATGGATATTTTCATTAAGCTACAGCTTTTCGCTACTAAAATGGACTTTTAGAGGTGGTTCCAGGGGGGAATTAGCGCATTTTTAAGCGCACACCTGCGTTAATCTACGCTGTAAGTAACTTAGCTAATTATGGAAATGTTGTTAATATATAATCGCTGAGATTTGTTGGAAGAAGATTTGTTTGAGACGCTCTTTATAGCTTTAAATCCGGTAAAAGTTAATAACTCTTGTAACATTCAGCTGCATAATTTTATATTTTTTAACTACAATACTTTCTCATTGTTTGTTCTTCCACTACAATTTCAATTCCGGGTTTGTTCTTTTCTAAGTTCTAGTTTTCTTGTAGCTTTATCGATAGGATGGAAATTTATGGATAGGCCTTCTGTTTCCGCTTTGGTACATACCTCGATCCTTCCGGATGCAATGTAACTGCTTAATATATAATATGGGAAATTCCAACGAGTGGCTTTCAAAGCAAATGAAAGGTACTAGTAGCAGAATAGTTAAATTATCAAGAGACAAGTCAGCCACGGATATAATTGTATCTACAAAAAGCACCGCCTACCATTGGATTGTTAAATTATTGTCCAAAAGCCTGTGCAGTTTAAACCTTTTGTGTTCTAACCCTGAATCTAAAAGGGCCACCGTTATGGTCGAGTGACTTTGTCGAAGTATCGATTGGTCTGACTCTATGATTGATGTGTCTTTGACGGAGTAACCCAAACTAGTCTAGTCCTAAACCAGTAAAGTATGATCAATGTAAATAGCCCTGAAGGGTAATTTGCCAAGAAAACAAGCTCCAGAATAAACTGTATTGGTTATAAATTAAAACTAATAATACATTTTAAGATTTAATAAATAGGAATCTGGACACTAGGGAGGAACTATAATACTAAAATTCAAACGACGCACACCCTGATGAAAAGCAAAGTGAATATTATGAGTGCACACTTGGGAAAAGCTCTGATAATAAAATTCGAAAGAGGAACACACTGTTGAAAATCAGGGTAAACTACGCAAATAACAAAACCCTGTATACAACATCAGAGAGAAGTGAAAGCGTTCTACAATTAACTATGAGAATCTGTGGAGTATCTGGTGGAACAAACATATTCTATGTATGAGCCTCAGGGCTTTATTTCTAGGCAAGTCCTGCCCTGAGCTGTCAATTTGCTGGTGGCCGAGTTTATTACGTCAAACAATTTCCCTTCATTCAATTCCGGCGGCGCATTTAAAACTTTTCTAAACGAATTAGCTGCCGGAGCGCGAGGATCTCGGGAGGATAGTTCAAGAATGCACTTATTAACTCGGTCGTGTAGTCGTTGCGCGCTGCGCTTACTCAATCTCACGACCTCACGAATTCGTCATTCTGACGAATGATGCGAATTTGTAAGAACCGAGCACGTATTTCATTAACCGACGAATTCGTCGCGATAATTGGCGCCATTTAATTCGCCTTAATTAAATTTGATATCGCCGCGATCAATTTTTACATGCAGCTAACGTCTCGCGATGGCAATTCCGGCCCCATTAGTTATTTACAAGGTGGCTACATTTCAAATTGCAGTGTTAATTCCACTTGCACGCCGGAAGAATCGCTAATGGTAGCTCCTTTGCTTCTGCAAACTCTGCTGGGACTTCTTTGCAATTCTGAATCGAAGACGAGAGAGCTGTTCGTTTATTTTCAGTGAACAATAGTTTAGGAATTCCGGTTAATTTAATAAGTGAAGCTGTGGTCATAGCTTTGAATTAAACATGAGCATCGATTGACTTTCAGGAAAATAGTAGAAATTTATTAATAAAATCACATACAAACTCTGCAAAAATAGATAAACAATTTTAACGAATTACGAATATCTTCTTTCGCAAAAGTGACATGTTTCTATAGTTCTGCAAATGATGAAATTTAGAAATAAATCGTATGCGTAATACAACCTATGCTGTAATATATCTGCTTTGAAACTATAAATAGAAAGGTGAGACACTAAGCACATTAGCATATTGCTATGCACACATTTTAGTAGCCTCATATGTAAAATAATAATTATTAGTAATTTATAACATCACCAACAATACAGATATTTATTGTAAAAATGTCCAGAAGATGTAATGATTTAAAGTTCAGATTTCTTATAAAATAGCGCAGGCCTTGTAAATAATTGATAATAGGATGTTTTTAGAATAGCATTATTTTTATGAGAAACAAATTAATATCAAAGTAGGCTTGGCATTCCATGCAACTAAAGACAAAACTGTAAACAAGACATTTGGGGGCAGCTTCTTGAAGAGTCAGTTGTGTTTATGCTAAGCTCCTCCAATTAATAATAATTTATGTGCGAATAAATACCCAAGTTCACCAACAAGTTGCGTTTTTATTGATAGAGTGCGCCCAAGGTGATTTGTAGAAGTTTTCCTTTTTATTGACCTTCCGCAACAGGTAGAACGAGGCATCAATTGGTAAGGTGCAAGCCAGAGTATTTTGAAGTAATTTTATGGAGGTTCAACCAATTTTATAAGTGCCTGTCGAACTGCATAAGCGAGGCGGGTATGTATGATGCACCGCAGACCTATAGTGAAGCCCTCGGATTCAGTGAAAGCCATCCAAACGGTCATCGAATTTCAGCGGACATCGAGGTGGAAACTAGAGCCTATTCGTGCCTTGCTAACAGCGGGCCGGTACCGATATCCTGTCCAGAGCATTGTGAGACCTACAGTTTCGCTGCAGCTACACCTTAGAAGCCATCTAAAGGTAAGGTATTGACCGTTAAAAAGCGACTTTTTGTGATTTAGTTCGAATAGCGTCGGTTTGCGTTTAACTTCAGGTAGTGGCGTCCCTAGAAGTGTTTTCTTTCGTGACGTGGGATACTTTTTTCTCTCATAGAAATAGAGTTTACTGCGTGGACATGAATAATTTAAATAGAACACGAAAATTGTCTACGTTTCTTCGACACCAGGCAACCATTTTGGAATAGTCAAGTCATGACAGTTCCTATTAATTAAATCGAATCCCACAGAGTGCCTACAAATAAATTTGAAATTAAAACTTTAGTAATTTATAATAACAAGTTAGCAATTTAATTTTGGATGTAGTGACCAAACCGTATTGAGATAGAGTCATATCCTTTATCTAATAGACTTGTCTGTCCGGGACGCTGTTTCAGCAGCCAAACCGTAAGAGATAGAGAAAAAAGTTATGAAAGTTATATGTTTGGAATGGTCATGTCAGGTCAGGAACCGAATTTCAGTCACGTGACACTTTCGGTTTTAGAGAAATCACGTGATTTCCGTCCGTCCGGGACGCTGGTCCATCCGGGACGCTGGTCCATCCGGGACGCTGGTCCATCCGGGACGCTGTTTCAGCAGCCAAACCGTAAGAGATAGAGAAAAAAGTTATGAAAGTTATATGTTTGGAATGGTCATGTCAGGTCAGGAACCGAATTTCAGTCACGTGACACTTCCGGTTTTCTAGAAATCACGTGATTTCCGTCCGTCCGGGACGCTGGTCCGTCCGGGACGCTGTTCTATTTGGAAAACGGTCTTTTTTGTTTTATTAAATGAGACATTTGTCTCACTGGTTGCTAGTAATTTATTAATAGTATAAAAATATATAAACGTATTTTAGTTCTATTTTACACCAAGAACACTCTTCTCTTGTGGCAAGGTTTGTAGTTTTATAAATGTAAAACCTACTCCTGTGCAATGAGCTCAAGAAGTTAAAGCCCAAAAATTAAACCTCAGTCGGTTGGAAAGTATGCGTACTGTAATGAGTCGGTTGGAAGACCCCCCGTTTGGGGGTCAAATTGTAATAATAATATTTTGATTAATTACTGTTACCCTCTCTAACTGGCTGATAGTTTGAGAGCAATGAGAATCTTCTAATTTTACTCACCCCCGGTCGTGGTTAAAGAAAATTTAAGTTGAAATGAACAAAAATTGACCTGTGCTGGTGCTAAGCTGAAAATATCTGCTGCAAAAATTTACCTAAATAAAAAGCTAATCTGTTTACACGTAATTCAGCAACGAACAGCTACATTTTCCTCTAAAAAGGGAGTCTAACTGATAATAAACCAAAATACTAACCCCCGAAGTGAATAACTATTTCTACCCTTAATTGCTGAATGCGCGGAAAGCTGTTTCTACCCTGAATTTGTATTAACTCTGATTAATTTTCATCCACGGCGCATACCTCGCCGCTATAACTCATTCGGTTTCTTTGCTCACTATTGCTGGGTGCTCAAATAAAGCATTAAAACAGCGGTGTCTGCCGCATGCCGGCTCTCTCACTCCTGGATTATGAGATTCCGCAGTTATCCACGGCAATGTCTTTATAATTGCGTCACTCGACGCTGTTGTCGCTTTATTTGTTGTTTTTCTAGCTGCAGGACTTCGAGTAATTAATTTTAGGTGATCAGCATAGATTCGACTCTCCATAATATAACACACCCACCAGAAACGGCATAATTATCTCTGAACATGCACCAGGAGGCTGGAGTATGCGTCAACAAAGGGGCTGAAAGCCGACAGATGTGTTAAGCTCAACGCAGTGAAGACTTTTGCCCGCAAGTGTGCACTCGGACAGGTGAAAGGCGTAACGAAATGGCTCGAATAATACTTCTGTATCAGTAAGGACCGCTCAATTGTCACTGGTAACTGAACGCACGTATAAGTATCATTTGCAGTGATCTTATATCTTACAAATTCATTTGACGAAAACTTAAAAGTAACTGAAAATTGTACTTGATGGTAACCGAAGAAATTAACTAAGGCCTTAATAGGGTAGGTAGTCACACAGGAGTGTTGCTTCATAAATACCGTTGGATCCTGGTTTAAATAGTCAAATCACGAAAGTAACACGCAAATGCTGAATCTGATATGGACGATTTTGAAGAATGCAGTCCACATTTAAATTGTGTACCAAACAGATTTACAAAAAGGTGCATACCGCACGAAAGACAATATCAAAAATCAATATTTCCAAAATATGAACCGAAAATTATTCCCTCCGTAAACTGATAGTTATCATTAATAAAAAGGTTTTCTAAAATTTTGCAACAGAAAATATGGTCCGTGAGCGATTAATTACGACGCGACGATACAAATAAGCGACAAGTGAACTATAAACAAAAAAAATTGCATCACTTACCTTTAATCCATGCATTCAATTTCAAAACCTAAATAAATAGATAACAAATAGAAAAGGAAAGATAGAAAATATATAAGGAGAATGGCGAATTATAATAATAATAACAAATAAGCTAGCCCTTAAATCCCCATGACCTTTTACGCAATTTTCATTCACTTCTTTCTTTTTAATATATTCTCTTTCCAGTTTCTATCCACCCTTTGTAATTCGTCCGTCTACTTACCTCACACTTCTTAGAACCTTCTTTGGAATTCTTTCATCTTGGATTCGTAAAATATGAGGCATTCATCTTACTCTGTGGGCCCTTATGACCTTCATCCGCACTGGTTGGGTTTTCGTTTGTGCGCATTCCTAATCTCCCGTCTACTTTTCTCCCTAAAACTTTTGTGCAGTGCCTTCTTTTCCCACATCCCAAAATCGTCTCTTCCAAGTGTCCAGACTTAACTTTGTACGTAACTGTTGTTTCCTGCCGATAATCGCCCCTGTACTTCTACCATTGTTCTTGCTATCCACCCAAAAATTGTTCTCAAATTCCTTAAATTTAATTATCCTCCACATACCCAGCAGTTCAAGAAACTTGACCCTTTCAAAGTTGACATCACTCTCTAAATCGTATACCTCTGTCTTTTGTATCAGCTTGTTACTATTACCTTGAGCTGTACCTTATACCTAGTTACTAGGGTGACGTAGTCCCTAAACATTAGTGAGACATTGAGCTATTAGGCCGTCTTCCTCAGGGCCAGTTTCACCAGTTTTATTGGCTACTTCTTTATTTTAGGTTCTACCATTGCCATTATCAGTTTTTCCTGTGTCATAGGTCTGTCTAAAATCTGCAACGAGGACTCCCAAATAATTTTACCCACCACACTTGATTGCAGATTTTTATCAGCGTGCGAATAAAGTTCTGGAGCCGTGAGCTTATTAGCCTGGAGTCGTTATAGGTTGTGCTACTAGTTTGACGGCCGATTCGCTAAGCTACTGCTGAGGCCCCGTTGTTTAGTGGCATTTTTTGCTGCCGTTTCTTATTTATTGCCGGGGTCGTTGAAATCGAGCTTCTTAGTTTCCAAGTGTTTTTCGAAAGCTTTTGCCAAAGCCCCCTCATAGATCCGAGAACTTCTATTGGTAGCTGAATGTTGCTGATTATTGATATTCGTTTCCCAGTGCAGCCTCGCATTATACTCCGGGTATCTAAACACGAACCTGTGTTGTACAAGGTAAAGACAAACCTGTGTACTTGTATATTACTCTTTCCGTAAACCTGGATTCACTGGCTAAACCTGTATGACCCTCGAGTCTGTTCAAATTTTACCTGTACTTACTTAACATATTAAATTTTTACTATTGGGGCGGTTTTTTAGCTTCTTGCTATGTTTGATTTATTGCGTCATGGTAAACTTATGATTAAAGCTGATAATTATATGCACTCAAATGTACGAAAATATGCGCATATATTGTGATGGTATTTAGCCCTTAAATCGGCTCTGATTGCAGTACAAGCAAATAACAAATTAAATCATTAAATCACAGAGTTGTAATAATGCAAGCATCTGAGAAAATTCACATAAATTGCCAAATCATATTAACACTGGTATAATTCGCCAATGAAATTGATTGTAATTGAATAGGCACAGAAATATGGAAGCTCAAATTCCGTGTATTGGGTTTAGCAATATAATTTTAATCATAATGTAATAGATTTGCACAAACTAAAAGCCGAATCTAAATTAAATTCAGAACTGGCACAAAAAGTTCAAGTTAGACACAGCTTAAAAATGGAAGCGTAGAAAGTAAAGTCATTAGAGAAGGGATAGCAAATGAACATTTTTAATAAAGGTGAGAACAAGAATGACTAGAAGAATAAGGCAAAGAACATAGAAAAGCCAGGCAAGTCATTTATTACATGAAAATACAAGACTTGGGGATTTGAAGAGATTGAAATAGCAAGAAATTAGATGGAATTCAAATAAGCAAGAAATTAGACAATGTTGGTGGATTAAAAAACTAGTCAATGCAGTGATAAACAATGGGCATTTAAGTGTTATAAAAATGAAGTGAGTGGCGCATTAAAAAACATTGAGAAATAAACAATTCCAAAAGACAATAATTTTAGTACATAAGAGTTTGTAAATAACTGATAAAATTTGTTAAATTAGACTATAAGTTATGTTTTTGTACCTGGTTGATTTCCTAAAATGCAAATCTGTAGACAGTGTTTTGTCAATAACGACATGGAGAGAGCAATTGTTCTAAATAAATTGGTGAAAGTGCTTGGTTTTTGCTCTATCTTTAATTACCAAAATTTCATAGAAAGCATAAATGTATAAAAAAAATAAATAGCACCATCGTAATCAGCGAATTCGAGTGTATCAGCACAATTGGAGGCAAGAGATTCCAGGTATTTGAGTTTTTGGCGTTCCGAGGCGACGACGGCAGCCACGGCTTGGAGGCGATTTCCCGCAGCATCAATCTGCAGCATCGTGGGAAGGCATAGGGTGTCGGGATTCTTCCGGCAGCTCCACACATCAGGCCAGAACATAACCCAGCATCACGAGCAGCCCGGGGAGCAAGATTACAGCCAGATTCACCATCAAAAGGGGGTCCCGAATCTACGAAAGTGAGGTTAGTGAATTGTCCAATTTTGATCTGCCCGATCGGTGTGAAAATTTGAGCATACGTTAATTACGACCTGGAGAACACGAAAATCGTAACAGTTCCCGTGGATGGCGAGGTATTTTCCCAGGATTTTCAATTAAAATCGTCAATTGGAGGCACCAAGAAACAAATGCGAATACGGCGTCCTTTTTAAGAATGCACCAATAGCTAACGATCTGGAAAAACAAAAGATTGCCTAGAAGCCGCTTGAAGGCAATTATTCAAAATCTTACCATCAAAATTTGTTCATTTAATTGTTGATAAATCAATTTCACACGCGAGCTGAAAATAACTAGAACTTGTTGTGATAGATTTGACGTACCAACGGCGCATCACGCCTACATTTTTAGTTCACCTGTTACGTTCCAGAGGCGTACCATAAAATTTTAACTAGGATTGAGGAACCCGGACCTGAGATTTTGAGTTTTATTTTCATGTCTCTGTATGTAAATGAGCTATCAAAACTAGTAAATCAGATGAATGGATTAGAAAAAGGGCAAACTACCATAAGAGTAATTCTCAATTTTGGCGTACCCAACGAAATAAATTAATCAGTTAGTTTGATTTTAGCAAGTGGTAGAACTAAATTAAATATTGTGTGGTGACTCTTTTTATTTATTACATTAATTACAAACATACAATTATTATACGTACAGGGTCATTGCAATATATGCATACATTTTGTTGAGTATATGCACCCAAAGTTGTAATATATGCACAAATATGCTCTTAATTTTTTTTTAAATAAGTAAGAGTATTCTAAATAATGTAAAAATTTCGATTATTTTGTATAAGTATACTTATTTCTCCAATTTTTATTCAAAAACGTCATTAATTTTAACGTTTAACTATATAAACATGGACTGCCAACACCAACTTCACGTTGTAAGCAACATAAAAATGAGATTTCCCCTAACCCCACCAGACTGTTATTCACCCAACACTCTTGAAATGGGAAAGTGGGGGTTGCTGGTAGTCTATGTTTATATAGTCAAAGATTTTAACAGGAACTTCCCCTTTCCTCTGCTCATTTCGATACGCACACTGCAGTGCAGCAGCAGAATGCGAAAATATATATCTCAGTTGTACATAAAAATTTTATTAATACATTTAATAAAATAGTAAATTTTACAAAAAATTCTTAAAAAGTTCTTCATACATTACAAATTATTGCTAAATATAACCAAATATGCAAAATCTATAAAATATGCTCCAAAACGTATAAATATGCAAAATATGCAAAATGAAACTTGGCTTAAACGATTTGTTTTCACATCATTAGTATACATATGCAAAAAATTTCGCCGGCATATCTTTTATACAAAATATACATTTGCCATATAATATCAGCTTTAATCATGATAGTCGTTAGTGGGGTTGGAAGTCCCCACAAAATGTACAGTGACGCCTATAATTGGCCTAACGGCTGTTGGCGGAGTACGGAAGAAAATTTAAAAAAAAAGATAATTGTATGTAGCAGTTTTTCATTCGAAATTGGGCATAATGTCTAAAGTATATTTAAAATAAGGATATGTAAGTAATCAAGGATTCCTGACTATGTGTTGCTAAGACGTTGTTTATAGTTGCATGGTTACTGTGCGATTGAAGGAGAAATTATTTGAAAAATCCCTAGGAAGTTATGAGTTGCTTTTCATATTTTGTATGTATGACGAAAATGAACTATGACATGTTGCTAGTAAATAGAAGTCATTACGTTCTTACCGCTCTTCAATGCTTACACCTGAAACACATGCAAGTATTAGCAAAGTGACATTTTAAGTGTATTATACATTCCATCCTTTCATGAACATACAATTTAAACTTGCCGAAAACGTACCGAATTAGAATTTCTTAAATTCGTCAGTAAAGCAAAGGGAGCACTAAACGGCTGCGTTAAATACGTGTTGGCAATGGAAAGTAGAAAGCCAATTAACCGCCTGAAAATTTTACTGCTTATTGAAACCGCTCCTTCGCATACGCCTTTTGTCTCATTACCTGTCGAGAAAATTGATGGCCACAGAGCGAAGAAGAATGGGAATAGTTAAAAGACAAACAGTGCCGTTGTTGACATTCGAATAAAGGGGGAATCCGAATTCGTGGCAAACACGATCTCGGAGCTCATCTGCTTGGTTAATTTAAATCTCGAACCGAGACATCGATTGTTTTTTGCAGCTAATGAAGCTAGGCAGTAGATTGGGCAGTTACTGTATTAACATGTATAAAATGTTAATTTCAGATTTGATTAAAAAAAGTGTGATATGAAAACAGAAATTGAATGCTGTTGTTTTCTTTCTTCTAATAAGAGAGTAATTATGAAGTTACCCCACTTTGTCGTTTATTACATTGTGTGACTATTCTATGAAGTTCTCCTGTGTACCGTATTCAAAATTTCCATTTGTAGGTGTCTGGTGATTTTTGATCTGTTTAACAAATATATATTTTTTAGTCTATTTGTATTAACTAATTCACTGTGATACAATCGGACTACTCTCGCGAATTCGTCTAAAGTCGGGGTAACTGGCAATCCTTTTAGTCAAAATATACTTGTACACGAAGATTAAAGCGACTGTTCCGAAATTAATAAGACACTTAAGTACAAATACTTGCATTTATTTTCTGCCGTATACAGAACAACTTAAGTTTAACACTGTTGCTTATTAACTAACTAAATTCTAAGTCCAGTTTGACCAAGAAAACTCGGTAGGCTTTCTCGAATTTTCTAATAAGCCTATCAGAGCAGCTCTAAATTTTTAACTTACGTGACAATTCATAATAGCTCTATGAATTCTACAAACTCGAAGGTTTCACACGCTAAAATTTGTCAAGAGGTCGACACATCGCAAAGAATCCCTAATAAATTTTACAATTCTCCTAAGGGAATTTGCTCCAGCCCGCACGTAATTTTTATGGCCGAATTCAACAGTTGCACTTCTGATCACGTACTATTAGTAGTAGTAGTAGTAGTAGTGCAAATTCCTTATGGCTAACCTAAAATATAGTCTATTCGTACAATCTCGTAAGTTCATTTTTACCCAAGAACGCAAATCGTAACACTACCTTAAATATTATTTTCTAACCTTTAACTTGATGTACCAAACAGGATATGCCTGTTTATATTTTATTTTTATTGCCACTTATGACGTACTAATCTCACTTTCGTAAGTAAGCATACCGTTTTGCTGTATAATTTTCTACAACTGTAAACTTTATTGTAATTTAGCTTGAGAAATTAATAGAGCTTTCCGAAATATTGCCGATAGATAACAGAGTTCTCTTTCGAATTGCTGCCTTGAAGAACGAAACCCAATTATTTATTGTTTTGGATATCTAGATTGTGAAAATTATTTGAAGGGTGCCAGGTGCTCATATAAAGTAACACTTTCCTTCGTGTTTTCAGTGTTCATGTAATTGTCACCCTTCATTCCATAATTTGCAAATGTCGTTCATCTGCAGTCGCTGTGGCCTGATTTCTTTATCATCAAAACCGAAAGCCACCACCATAAATAATTCTTTCTTCAAGACTGGACAGTTGTAAAACTAAATGTACTACCTTTTGTGTAAAAAAACTAACAAGTTATATATTTTACTCTAATTCTGAGGACGTCGATCTTGGTCTGGGAGTTTTTCCAAATAGTTTCTAATAAAATTCCAGGTTGTTGATTTGGAAGATCAGTGTTTCAGTTGATACTAAGTCCCGAATGTACCTGATTTGTATTACCTATGCAATTTCCTTGTTATCGGAGTCATTCTACACATCTATTTCAGTTACACAATCCTCTAATTGAGAAGCTATATCGATATACGTCGAACGCATACAAAATTTCCTCGGTTTATACAAATTGCTTGTGGCCTCGCGAACAATGGACAGAATGTTAAGACAATGGCCTATGTTCTTCTCTCCATTTGCCCTAAGAATGTCAATAACATAAGCTGAAAAGTTTGTCAGTCACCTTCGTTGAAAGCAAACTGTGCACTATAGCTTCCTAGGAATTATGTTCAGTGTTAAATAAAGTTCCTTGTAATACTAGGAAAATCCGCTACAGAAACACAAAATTTGGTGAGGAACATTTACAGTGATGAGTGTCTATCTCGTACTCCAGTTTTCGAGAGGTACAAAAAATGTAAAGGGGTAACGAAACATATTCAAGACGATACGCGCCCCAGTTGTTTTCTTGCTTATAAAATGTTGGTGAAATTATTTGATAAGATCGTCGCCTGGGGAATCGAATATTTGCTGAAATAACTAACATCAATAACGACATAGTTAGATAAGCTTGCTATGAAAAAATTGTGAGCAAAAGTGGTGGCAAAAGTCCTCACCTCTGCTAAAAAAAAAGCTCAAATAAACATTTCATCCTTGCAAACATCGAAAATGAACTAAGCTCAACTAACTAAAAATCAATAAAGCACGAATGACCAGGCCTACTATCTAAAGATTTTGAAACCCTTTCTAAACCAATAGGAAGAAGAAGAAGACAGAAGCTGTGGAACTCACACATCCTTCACCTATGCAACGCGCCGTCACATAATGCTCTATCTGCACAAAATCCCCGCCTTTTTATTACTCAACGTCAAATCTGCATTAAATGAAATTCGTCTATACAGATATTGTAAAGGTAAAAGCTACAGAGCTCATGAACACCTGTCAGAAAATGATCTGCAGTATGAGTCGGGGAGGAAAGTATGTTAGGATCGTTTCTTTTGAATACAGACATGAATTGTATCGTCGAATTTCATCTCGCGTTGGGCCGCAGGGGACAAATTAGCAGAAGTGGTCTGGACGTAATATTTAACACAGAACTCTGTGCGTCTGTAAATATAGCCGCTCAGAAAGCCATACTTTGCCAGTTAGGCAAATCAGAATGTGGTCGAATACAGTCTCCTTTTTGAATTTTCGCAGAGTTTCACACCTATCCATACTCAACATCATGTAACTTGTCGCATCGCGCTCTGTATAGTGGAAGCGTCATCGATGCCCTGCAGATCAATCTATCGTCTTGTAAACCTCCGGGATTCAGAAAAGCTTTGGAAAACCTTCTCTTCTATGCGTGGTAGATTTATACTGAATGCATGTAGATACTCCATACATAATGTGCAGGGATGGCGGATTTCCAGCCCGTGGAGCCACATAATTGGTCTTCGTTTCTTGCCAAGAGTACCATTTTACGAGCCCAGATCCATCATTCAACTTTGGCGACATTTTACCCTCGCTTTACCCCAGTCATATCATTTAATTCGTTATTATGTTGAATGTATGATTTACAGTTAATTTGAATTTTTCGTCCATGTGTCTAGAATTAGAACCTTCAGCGCTCTGCGCCAAAGTTTGTTAATATCGATTTCCTTAGTGGAAATTGTTCTGCACACAGCTGCTGCTGTTCATATCACCTGAAGTTACGTCGAGCAGATTAAAAATTGTTAGGCAATGTTTTGAAATCAATAGTTTGTTGTAGTTTCAATTTGATCCATGGGCATATGTAACGTTATTGATTTTATCTTAATAAAGAGTTACCTAAAATTGTCTGCAATATTTTTATTTGTAAAGCGCAGTGCAGTTTCACATATTCTGCAGCTAATATTTTCGAGGATGCAGAAATTAGGTAAGGCCCAAATACCAGAGCTCAGTACTCTACACAGTTTGTATCACCAAAAAGTCGTTTGTAGTGGAACCTTCCATTCCATCACAGGCATATAGAACACCGCAATGGTGCTCTGAAATACTATATATGTATAACAAAATATTTTTCCTGTACCAACTGATTTGACTTTTGCAAGCGAACTGTTGGTATTATAAGTTAAGTCCCCATCCCACTAGTTAGACATGGCAATTTTTTAAGACCGTTGCAGATAGTAAACAGGTTTTAACCTGTAATAATCATAGGGATACCATTTCAATTTTATAATTTAGTATTGTTAATGGAACAAAAAATATCGGCATCCTATTGAACCTTGTTAAAAGCTGGGCGTACGTTTTGCAGTCTTAAGATTTTTGCGATGT
>CALNHX010010824.1:0-37061 GCA_940337035.1 Agriotes lineatus | reverse complement strand
CCTCTATACAGCCTGTTTTAAACGAAGTGTGCACTATTGCTAACTTCTTTATTATTGGACGTACGATATCGGTTAAATTAGCAAACTAGTGGCATTTTTTCTGTTGATTAGAATGGCGAAAACAGAAAAACAATTGAACATCGCCTTCTCGCGAAATTTGGAAAAGTTTACTTTTGTTAAATGGAACACCCTGTATATTTTTCCAAAAGTTGAAATAAAAATGAATTTGTGATATAAAAGTCTTAATACACTATTGTCTTAAAATGAATACTAAAGAAGTTATCGCAAGTTTCAGTTTTGTATAAATTGTATTTTATTTTCAGGTAAACTACTCTTTTTGTTCATGACACGGCAAAATTTTATTAAGAAAAGTTGTTCAGAAACAGAAATTATGGCCCTATACAAAATTTCAGAAAGATCTGTCGATTTAGATTAAATTTTTAATAAATTCAATAATAATAATAATAATAGTTTATTCTAAGTCGACATATCCTTCTGAAATTTTGTATAGGGCCATAATTTCTGATTCTGAACAACTTTTCTTAATAAAATTTTGCCGTGTCATGAACAAAAAGAGTAGTTTACCTGAAAATAAAATACAATTTATACAAAACTGAAACTTGCGATAACTTCTTTAGTATTCATTTTAAGACAATAGTGTATTAAGATTTTTATATCACAAATTCATTTTTATTTCAAGTTTTTGAAAAATATACAAGGTGTTCCATTTAACAAAAGTAAACTTTTCCAAATTTCGCGAGAAGGCGATGTTCAATTGTTTTTCTGTTTTCGCCATTCTAATCAACAGAAAAAATGCCACTAGTTTGCTAATTTAACCGATATCGTACGTCCAATAATAAAGAAGTTAGCAATAGTGCACACTTCGTTTAAAACACCCTGTATATAAAAGTTGTTGTTTTATAGTAAACCGATATTAAGCATATTTAATTGCACTGTCCTCAAATATTAACTGAAGCATTAACAAAATTATATTAATAAAATTAAAAAACAAATAAACTTACAAAAATACTATACATATTTAACAAACATAAGAGGAAGAACAAGAAAAAAGGATATCACAAATCGTTAAAACCCCTCACCACACAAATATTTAACAATTGCTAAATACGTATTTCGACAGCCCAGCTGTCATCATTGGCAACGATATGCTCTGGACTAAATTGCAAATGGAAGTGCACTAACATGTCTCGTGCATAAACACTTTTAGCACGAGTTTGCACACAATATTTTTTTTCTCCAACTACACGAATAAGACGCCATATTGTCGAATAAAAAGTATAAGTAAGTCATTTCGGGATGTTCACCAATTACCTTGGCAACCGTACACTTTTCGATTCATATTTGCACTAGTACAAAAATGGTCGCAAGATAAGGTTTTACATGGTAAATTTTAAATAAAAAACAAACGCTTCATCAATATTCGGCAATCGCGGTCGTTGTTGTTTATTTTTCACCTACAGCGATTGCTTATTTGCGCCATGACAGTTCTACAATATAACCTACAATGTTTGATTCTAAATAATAAGTCATATTACCGAATTAATGAGTAGTTGGAGAAAAAATTGTATGTTTCATTAGTACAAAAAATGCGCTTTCGGGACGCGTAAGACTCGCCAAACTCCGCTGCGCGTCGTCCGGCGATCTGTCTTACTTGTCCCGAATTCATGCATTTTTTGTACTAATGAAACAAATAACTATTCTATAGCCTTAGATTTACTGTTATTAATCCATAAATGTCGATTTAACAAACGTTTGCATTTATGACAGTTATAATTTCTGTCATAATAAAGAGATGGCCTTGACGCGCAGGTGAATGTTTCTGCAGCCGGTAGCTGTCAAAGTCAGTTATCAAAAGCAATTATAAATGTACACATTTTACTTTATTCATGACATAATGCTTTAATTATTTAAAATACACTTTACCTCTAACGAAAAAAATAACTAGAATAATTTTATAACCTCACTTTCAGTTTAAAATACTAAATTCAAAACCGGCTGATTTCACTTTTAAAAAACTATAAAAACTATTTTTAATAAAAATAAGAGGAAGTACAAAAATGGAAATTAATAGCTCTTTGAGTCTCCTTGGAACATTTAAAAATGTTTGCCAACGATTTGGTATACTTTGTATGCAATGTGCTATCAACATTTGGGCAAAATTCAAATTTTTCAAATGATAATAATTTATTAATGGACTTAGATTTATTTAAACCAAATTATCAAAAGAAATGCTTTTTAAAGTGACACAATCCTGAAAGGTTATCAAAAATGCAATGACTGTCCTTTTGGAAAGTATTCTTTAAAATTTTAGGTACCAATATATGCAAATGGTCCAGTTCATTTGTTGAGCAGTATAGTTGCTAATACCTAGGTACTTTCAAAAGTTGCAAGATTTTTGTAATGCTGCAATGGTTATCAACAATACTTTAAACAAAAATTAATAGTTCAACAACGTAAAATAAACAGCAGTAGCCCAGTGCATTTTTTAGGTAAATCTTTAATAATTTTTTATTCGTCAATGCACAAGTCAATTTTCATAATTATTTCAGAAACTGTGTTAACCCATTAGCTTCTTTCATGAGTAGGTATCTATATTGTATTCCTCATGTAAATGCATAAAAGTCAGATACACTTCTATTAAAAAAGCAATGCTGCCCGCTCTGTTCCCGCAAATTAAAATTATAGGAATTGGCATAGTATTTTTTTAATTAAGAATAGGCTTTCGATTTTATACGCCAATTATATTCGCAGTGTATTTGTTTTTTACTTGCACCATCTTTCATTTTGTTTACTACTCAAGTTAATCCCATTATTTAAAAACGCTAAAAAAAAAATGTTCATCCATATTGAACAAAGGCTAAAGGGTACTTACATTATTTTAAGCAAAACCAAATTAATGTAGCTGCTAAATTGAACGGTTTATCGTTAATAATAAACATAAAAATAAAGATGTTTGACTTAAAAACCTCAAACATTTGGGATATTACAAGCACTTAACGTTGCATGAACTTCAAAACAAAACATGTATTTTGCCACATTAAATGAATCAAAGTAAATGTGAAAACCCCGATGCCTTAGCAGGATTTCAAACTTCAAGCTCCGTAGCTTTTAAAGGGTTGCATCAAATAAAAACCATCTGGGCCATTTTGTTTTGTAAAAAATATTTAAAAACTTTATAGTTTGACCGCGATCTCAGTTCTATGGCGATAAGAGGCAGAATTTAAACATTGACAGAATCAGTACAATTTAAAAATTTCATATTTGTTCAGATCACTCTGTATTTAGCAATATAAACAACAATGTCATATTTTATTCGTGACTTGGGCTTCCGAAGTTCATTCAGGAGGCTGGAAATTTGAAATTTTGTTCTCATAATATCCTATTATCTACAGACTTAAATTTCTTTCTAACAACCGAATTTTTAACTTACAAAAATGTATTTAAATTTTACTTCTTGATATATTCTGGAGATACAGTCTTTAATAATCTAAAAACAAAAAATATACCTATTGTAAGGTAGATAACCTACTCTCCATATAATCTACAAGATATATAGTATGATCAAAAATTATCTTCGTCTAGTATGGCTGTGGAATAGTTCCTATTTTATGAATACAATTGTAACTCACTTAAAAATCGAATATCAGGTTTGACATTTAAGAATTCTAAACCTAGTTGCATTCATAAATTTGGAACTATTCCATAGCCGTACTAGACGAAAATAGTTTTTGATCATACTTTATAAGAATCCACAAGATGAGAACTGTCAATGCGAAAACTTTGTTCCTAATCAATAAAATATTCTTGCGGATAGCTCGGTTAGGTATTAATAAAAATAAGTGGAATAAAAATGGTATCAATGTAAACATCAAATAAGATCTTTTCAACGGTGTAACAAATATCGATGAGAAGAATCAGATTTGAATTCCTCCCCTAAAAATGATGTAATATTCTCAAAATGTTTTAGTTGGAACTAACTTAATAACAAAAAAAAATAAAAATGAAAAACTTCCGTTCTTCGTTTCATCGAAATCAAGTAAAAGTTGAAAAGTTTGATTAATTCCACGAATACTCCTCAAACTGCTGCACGCTTTTTCTTATTTAACCCGATCTCATACAGTTTTCGAGAATACCTTGCAGTTATTCTCATTCTGGACACACTGTATATTGTATTATTACGAGGCATTTTAACCATTATGCTACAAAATTTGAGAGGTATTTTGAAAAGTCAATATGTTTTTCTTTTGATTTTGTCCTAATTTCGAAGAAGGCGTATGAATTCCTTTGAGAGTGGCTCTACAAAACGAAAATGATATACTACACCAAAGTCACTGTCACACTCCTGCTTAAGATCGAATACTTAGAGTCACTGTATTTTTCCAATTATTGGGGAATAGATCTCTGGGAAACTTATAATAATTTAAAAAATAGTGCGAATTCTCATGTAGATAAATTGAAAACATTGAAACAAGCTGCAATACAGCTTAATATAGGTATGTCACCATTATGAACTCTTTGGTATAGAGTGAAGTAAGCAAATGCTTATTATCCTGACTATTACATAAATAACATGTATGAAATATAACTAAATTGTAAGGACACTTTGACGGTGATTATGGATTTTATTCATTTTTTGCGCCAAATATATGTACATAAATTACATTTTGAAGTAAACCTTCATTTAAGATATTTTTTGGATGCCTCTTTTATATTGGTATTTGTAAGAATTATAATAAAAATAATAAAACAGAAAATATAGCTTTAGTAGGTTGCCCCTTCTTTAATATTAGCTCTTAGTTTGACTGAAAAAAATGTATTATTGTTTCTAGCCGTCATAAAATTTGTAAAATACGATTACATAGTTACTTCACTATAATACACGTTGCCATCGTGGGGGGGGGGGGGCACATGCGCGCATGCTTATGTACAATAAAGTAGAAAAATGAAAAAGGCATTTTATTATTTTAAAATGTAAATACACTTTTTTTGGAGTCTCTTTATTACTCTGTGTAATCGTGAATTTAGAGCATCTGGTTAAACATATTAGAATTTAAAAAATATATGCCGAAATTCTAGTGTTTTAATGTGCCTACTTTTTTAGAAAAGTATAGATTGAACATGGAGTGCTTTATATATCAATAGCAAGAATAACACAAAGTCATATTGAATTTTCTGTCTCTCCTATCCATTTTAATTGGTTCAACCATGATATTCAAAGAGCGATAAGTTAGGACTACAACATGGATGAGACAACACTTTTTATTCTAATTTATCAAACGTTTCTTGGGTTAAGTGGACAATATGTGGAAGGGCATTATTATCATTAAGAAGAATATTAATAGATCGCATTGGTCAGCTCTCACAGCCTCTTTGGTTCTTAAAAAAGCTTGAAAACTAAGAGAACTTCCAAAATTGGACCGTGAATATCCCATAATACATGGACAACATTTGATACACGTTTGTGGCCTGTGACGAACTATTTATACCAATCGAATACTGAGTTTTATATGCATTCTTTACCAAATTTTTATGCCTTCGACCATAAATATTAGCAGCTTTCTCACCTTTAGCACATCAAAAATTGACGATAGTTCATTTTGCAACAGAACTGTGTACATGACTTGACGAGATATTCGACACAACTGTTATTGTTTACGCAACAAAGCATATTTAATGATTATATAAGTGTCTTGATTATTCCGTAGTAAATTCAGATATAGTTCGAAATTATAAGTCAGACATTTAAAACCTAGGATTAGGTATTTCAAAATATTTTGTTTTTCCACTAAGCGATAGAACTGTTGTTTAGATGTGTAGATTATCAAAAATTTATTGTGGCTATATATTGTTTGAGGTGTTTGGGGCTACTTGAATTGTCAATATTAAAATTAAATTTTGCCTTAGACCATGTTGCCTTTGCAGATGAACACCTATCATTTTTGGCTTTATGTGCCTTACACCTTGTGAACCCAAAAGGATTTGTGTGATTGTTATGTCCGTTGGTGGCTTGTCAACCCTTGCAAGCTACCCATGATTTAGCCCGTGGGGGGTATTTACACAAACTTGCCTTTTTGCATCCACCTAGACCTAGACTAATGTTTCGCAAGATATTGCAACTTGCATCATCAGAGTCAAAGTTGCTCGGACAAAACCATGGGTGGCTTGTAAGCGTTATTAAAGAGCCCTCAACGTACAGAACAGCCACAAAAACCTTTGGGTTCACAAGGTATAAGGCACATATAGCCAACGGAGGCCGAAATTTGATTTTAATATTGACAATTCATTGTGATTGCTCAATATCAATTATTGAATTTGATAACTCTCAGTGAAATTTTGCATACCTTCTTTGTTATATAAATTAATTACACAGATGTAATATATTATAAACCTCATTAAGTTATCAAAGGCAATAAAATTTTTATTATTCATAACGTCAGTGTACGTAAGTACTCTTGTAGCAGTTTATTTTTGTGTGTGTGTTATTATTATGCAATTCAGTATATAAACCTATGGCTCATATTCTGAAACGTTAAGAATCTTATAAGTAGTAGTACTAATGGAGAATATGTTTCAATGTGTGATGTATTTGCTATAGTTGAGTAAAAATAATTGGCGGATTTATAAAAAATCATAATTTCAGGCATTTACCCATTTTTTACGTCGTGTAATGTTGAGTTATCTACTTCATTTAAAATTAAAATTCGCCTCTCTAAAATATTATATTGAAAAATTTCTTTCATCTTGTATAATATAGTTTTGTGGTATATTAACACACCATTTATATTTTCAAAAGTTTACTATAATACACGTTGCTTTACGTAAAATGTCTTCTGCTTAATAGAAATTTAATAATATTCAGGACATATATTTAGAATAAGTTATGGTCAACATTCAAGTTATAACTTTCCAAACAATCTAAAGCGTGTATCAACAGAATGTTTGCAGAAATATGTATGTTCAAAGTAGATTAAAATAGGTTAAGATTTCAAATGATATATTTTATAAGGAAATATGAACTAATCCGTTGTAAATTTATAGAAAGGAAATAATATTTTTAATAATTACATACAGTGCTCGTATTTGCAGATTCCTTTTAAAATTGAATTTTTCAGACAATTCCATAAAATTTTAGGTATTATGTATATCATATGTTTTTTAAAGTAAATAACTGCTAATTAAAAGAGTATAAATTATGATTTGAAAGTTAAATGAGTGGTTCAGTGAGTAAGGGCCCGGGTTAGCAATCAGGTGGAGATGGGTTCAAATCTGGCCATGGCCGAAAATTTCGTTTGGTCAGGGATGGATTTGAACTGATTCCTAAAGTTAGCTTTAAGTTAGATTAAGGTTTGTTGAATATGTGGGTGGTTGGATGTGGGAAAGTGCGTGTTCCATTACTCTTGTTGCATTTTCCGCGAGGTACGAATGAGTGGTCCTCGACACCGAGAGGTAAAATAGACTAAAGATAATGAATAAATTAATGAAATTATTATTTGGAAGTGTAACTTATTCCAACAGAACTAAATTACAATATTAGCAGTAGCAGCTATATTTTATATTTAATAAACAGACTTTTTGTCTAAATACCTTAACATTTTCTTTGCCTTGTCATAATTTGTAGTATCTATAGTGACAAAGCGATGACAGTTACTTTAATAATACGTTCTAATATATGTAACGAAACTGCCTCTATTACCTATGGTTACCCTTTTACATATATTAATGTAAATAATGAGTACTATCGATTAATAGGTCATGCTGAACTTATATTTCATCAAAAGTTGCGGTATTTATCAATTTATATTGGTTGTAGTATTTGCCAATTGCATCTATTTCCATGTCCGTCGGAAGCACATGGATTTATAAACTTCAAATTCGAATTTAGATTAAATTTTTGAGTTTGAACTACATACCATTCAAAACTACCGCATTTTACAAGTCATTTTACACCTGATGGTTACATGTTACATCGCCTAACGACGGCTCTGGTAATATAAGACCTAAAGCCCTCTCCACCATGTGGAAATATTCCCTTCTTACGCCAGAACCACTATTCGACATTCTTAAATCTGCGCTAGAATTTCCGTTCGAACGCAAATGCATCCCGACATTATCATAAAATACAGAAATGCGAATAAGCTGAATGCTTCTCACACCTGAACAAAGGCGGAAGACTTGTAGAGTTTAAGCTGCGTGAATTTATGCTCCATCGGGCTCTGATCCCGTCACATTAACCTACAATCTCTATATTTTTGCCTGATCTACATACACTTGGCAACTCCATTCTTTGAATTATTATAACTTGAATAGTTTTATATTTTAGTTTTCAAGTAAAGGTTACTATAAAATAAAAAATAAAACTGGCAGAAACAAGTGCAGTAGAGCGCCAATTATCCGAACGTCAATTAACAGAAGCTTCAATAATTCGAATGCATCATTCGAATAAAATCGAGAAGGAAAAGTTCTAACGCCTGCATATTCTAGTTTAAGGTTCATCAAAAAACATTATTAGAAGTTTTCATCCGGTTGAGTTATATGTTTGATTATCCGAACAATTTGATTATTCGGACTATCCTCCGTTGTCATTAGTTCGGATAATCGACGCTCTACTGTAATATTAATTTTGTAAAAGCTTTACGGTTTACTGGGCACAATTGTTATATAATCTAAATAAATAAATGGCGATAATACAAAACTACAATGCTATTATTATTATTAGTAGTCGTTTTAGTTCTGGAAATTTTTTTTAACAGAGGTCTATTGTGAGAACTATAGATATTAAAGCCAAAATTAAAATGTAAGGGCACATCTCAAAATAATGTACCATTGGTTGCATAAAAAACTGGGACAGCATATCAACTTATTTTGAAAATTTTGTTGGTGGCACTGTAAGTCTATGTCAAATTCGAGGTTAGCATGTGTCAAAACTGACGCAAAACCTAACCTGCTAACCTCGAATTTACAGTGACACCATCAAAATTTTCAAAATAAATTGTTTTGTTTTGTTGTACCAGTTTTTTATGCAACCGATGGTACATCAGGACGAACTGTAGAACTTAATTACATTAAATTGCAAATGCAAGCATTATTACATGTCTGAATAAAATTAAATGAAAACAACTTCACCAAGTTAGAGAACCAACTAAAAATAATAAAGCTCTGTGACAGTCATTACTGAAGGCACGATGAAAGATATGGTTTATCGTCAATCAATCTGGTTAGCATTGTGAAGATGCATTTATGCAAATGTTTCAAAAATAGATGATTCAGAAATTGCTTAAACATAAAAAAATAAACTGCAATTTGACAAAACGATTAACAGCTTCAGAGTAGCAATTTTTTTAAATGGTCGTTGAGAAATTTTCTACGCCTAAGCTATAACACCCCCCCCCCCTGGAACTGGTTTCGCATTACTTCAGGAGGGTGTGGGTGTCACTTAAACTAATCCTTAATTAAGTGAAGCAAAAATTAACGGACTGGGAATCGAACTCCGTGTTTCACTGTGGCCTTGCCTGCAGTGGCAGAAACCACTGACCCACCGAGGCCCCGGAAAATGACACATAGCTGTATTATTAAGATACTCTTATGAAACAAACAACTATAGAATGGATGCATACGTGTTTCTCACCTATGAGAAATTGCAATATTGTCTTTGAACAACGAAGACCATTTCCTAGTACACAAAATGAAAATTGCTTGTTGAGTATAGGTACACAGGTTCTACGGTTAATAGGAAAGTTTCTGGAATTTTTAAAAATGTAGAGAATAGGATAAAGATTATCATTATTATTGTGATTAAACTTAAGCATAGATTGCTGCAAAATGCATATCAGGCACATTAAAAGTAAAATATGCAACAGATCGTAAATGTCCATTCTATAGTGCAGATTCTGTTCCTTTTTCTCTAAAACTATAAAGATGTTTCTATCTGATAAATTTAGAACTTGTTATTATTATTTGATAGTGTTGTTAAATATTTTTTATGTAGAAATGTGAATAGTTGACAGCTGTACGTTTAACTGCTTAAATATCAACTATGGCGTTTCATAAGAGTTATTTTGTATCTGTTTTTTAATTTTTAAAAAGTATATAGAAGAAAAACTACAAATTTTAAGGTATTATTTGGAAAAAAGGTGTAACCGTAAATGTCACGGAAATTTAAAATATCATCGTATCAGTAAATTTTGTAAAATTGCGCATTTTTTTCGATTCAAATAAATTAAATGATAAATAGTTATACAAATTTAAAAAAATTGTCTACAGTTAGAGTTAACTCTTGATTAGCTATTATAGAAATAGAAAGAGTTAAAACTGAAAGTATTGGGCTTTTAAATTATTTATTATTGTTATATCGTTGTCAGTTAACTTAGGTTTCAATAGTTTTTTGGTTTTTGTACTTGTTTCTTCATTACTTCATTCCACCATACGTATGTGTATACTTTCCTGCAATCGGTTTTCACTTTTAAATAATTCCAGAGTAGTCGAAGAATCCTTTGGTTTCCAAAGTACCGGCGGGCATTATGTTTCAGAAATGGTATAGGTCAACGGAATATGGAAATTCATTAGACACGACTTTTTTCCGTTATATGTACTGAAACAACCAGAAACACAGCAGCGAACCATTCCTTTAAGTTGGGCTTTAATAATTTACTTATTATTTAATAACGCAACAACAACTTCTAACAATGCAACTCAAATATTAAACTTACAACCCCCTTTTTGAAGCCCCACTTGAGATGGCAATTGAAATACATCTAAGCTCCACGTTGTAAGCCAATTGTGATATACCTATCTCATATCTCGAGTCTCACTTACGGTGTTAATTGTAATATTTATCAACCACACTTGTAGTATCAAATGAAAAATACTCTTTTACTAATTGTTATAAAGAAATACTATCATTTACAGTTCATTTATATACCTACCTTATTTCTTAATGCGATAAGTAGGAATTGACGTAACTTTTAAATCAATTTGACATTTGAAATTATGTCATGTAATTATTATTGTTTAAGCTACGACTGGCTAGTTTTATGCGCAATGAGACTCCTAATTCCCAGCTGATTGGATTAACCTTCAACTAACAACTTCCTCTATATCTAAAGACTGAATTCCTATTAATATATAATAACTATTTGATTTTATTAATAAAATACAAGTTTCAGGTACTTAATAAACTTAAATTCATACGTTCAGTTTGTTAGTAAAACATAGAAGTTTGATGTGACATTACAGAATAAAATACAGATTGTCAAAATGTAATTTAATCAATTGCTAATATTTCCAAACTTGGTTGAATTAAATGTAAAGTTCTAAATGTTATTCTACCTTCAAAATGTTCAAATTTAAGAATAAATTGTCGAAAACGTTGAGTACTCAAATCACTATTGAACTTAGAAAAATTAACTTCTAAATATAATTACAATAGTTTAAAGATTTGTCGCACCAAACTTACTTTATAATTTCTTATTATTTTGTAAGAAATTGTCACTAACCTTCTGAATGTTTATTTATTGTACCTGAATGCTCCTACCTCAGCTCCTAACTGGACAGATTCTAGTTAGCAAACCCCTCCTGGTCGTTCCCGACCAAATCACGAGCTCTTTGCAGCCCTTTGAAAACTCTATTACTTGAATAGACAGTTTCTACAGCATACCACAACACTCACTTTCGCTAGTTTTTCTGACTTCGTAGTATTCCAATATTTACAATAGAATATACTACGTTAAATGCATTCAAATAGTCTTGAATTATTAAATTTTATTGTAGAGAATGCTTTATTTCTTCTACGTATCAAACCAGAAATTATTATTTTCTCATTATTAATGGGAATTTAACCCTTAACGGCACTATTTCTTGTAGATTCTGAATTCAAGTTATTTTGTACATACAACTGTCATCACATGATATCCATTAGATATCTTGATATAAATATTTAAATTAAATGTATCATACATCCTGTATGCTGCATTACAAGTCTTAACAATTCTTCTTATTGTTATTTAAGTTTGATGATATTTGGTTGATTAAACTGAGTTTTGATTTTTTTTCCTGCTACTGGCAATTTTTTCTCATGTTCTATTTTTCCCAATTTTTTTTTCTGAACTGTTATTGTTCATCTATATATCACATTACTAGACAAAACTATCGATATAATCATAATTGCAGCTTTTATCAGTACGTTTCATCCTAGTTACCTACTTCTTGAGCAGTAGCCTTTTTCTAATTTGACTACTACTCCATTTATTCTTGTTTATTGTTAATACTGTGACATATAAACATTGATAATTTTAACAGTATACATTTGACGTATTTACGTCTACATTTTATAAATTTGGATGTAATAAATTTGTCTATATTGAGTGAAACTTGATGATTTACTACGTGTACTGTGCAATGTGAATCGTTGAAGGGTAGAATGTAAATATTGATGGCAATAACGCTTTATTTTCTGTTTTCAACATATTTCATTTTTTCAGAAAGATTTTTAGCTGGTATTTATTACTTAAACATCAATCTAATCTTTTATTTTTTTTTCATTTTTCATTATGAGTACGTTTTCTATCTGGCACCATACTTTTGTTTTGATCATCGGTTAAGTGCTCATATAGTTAACTTTTTCTCTTACATTTTTGAAATTTTGACGATATCTCTGGTTCTTTCAGGAAGTTTGCATCGAATTAATTCAAATTTGACGTGTGAACTTTTATTAAATAGGAAGGAGGAAAATATACATTAATTGTAATAATTGCCTACTCTGTCTACCCTTGATCGTCCCTTTGATATTTATTAAATTCTATTTAAAAATAACACTGAATTTAAACAACCTAGGTATTTATAATAAGGTCCTGATTATCAATTATGAAATATTCATACATAATATTTTAAGTGGTGGTTTTGATTTCCGGAAAGTTACCGTGTGAATTGTCGAGTTGTTATTTAATACGAAAATCACTTCTAGTATTTTCAATACCGCATACTTTTGGCGCCGTTTATGAGGCAGACAGTACAAAAATGCACTTTAAAAGCCCGCAAAGAATAAGAAAGTAAGCTTTTAAACGCATTCTCGCGAGATTTAAATCCCCTTATTTAAAAAATCCCACATTTCAAGCTAGTCTTGCTTAGCTCTTTCGTGCGTGTATACGCGAGCGGGAAGCCCTAAAACACCGGGTTAAAAACTTCCTGGGATGTTATTACTCTTTCATATAATTTGCCAGCCCCTCGGGCCTTTCCGATTGATTTTTGAAAGTGTGCCGAGATTTACCGCTTTTCCAGCCATGGCATATCCGGGACTGTATCCGGGTTATGTTCACGCACTGGCGGCTGCATCGCAGGCCGCCTCCATGTCCGGCGCCCCCAACGTCCACCACCACCCTCAGCACCAGCCTCCCAAGAGGAAGCGGCGGCATCGCACCATCTTCAGCGAAGAGCAGCTAGAACAGCTAGAGGCCACCTTTGAACAAACACACTACCCCGATGTCGTGCTAAGGGAGCAGCTTGCACTCAAAGTCGATCTCAAAGAAGAACGAGTAGAGGTGAGTGGTCTTGTTGTTTAAAAGTGGTAAAATGTATCTTCCCGAAATTGCAAAATGGCTGCTATTCCCGGTTCGATATTGATATGGATCTAACATTTTTGCTCTTAAAATGCTTCTCTCATTGATTTGATATCCAATAAATTAGATAATAATGTAAAACAATAAATAGACAACAAGAAAACATTCAATTAACTGGCTTAATTTCTTCAGTAAAGAAATCTCCATCAGATTCGCTTTACAAACACAACACAATTAGTAATTTTTTATGATACACTAATCACACGAACATCAATACTTTTTTGGCCTCTGGACAGACACAGTTGACGTCCAACGTAACTATTATTTTACAGTTCGTCAGTGTTTTTACGTCTACCGGTGCGGTAAAATGACTGGAACATTTTAAGCTCTCAGAAACCCTTAAATCAAAAATGCTTTGTAGTACTAATGGGTAGTTGCAGAACCGCTAGCTACGTTATTCGTCGTTTAGTTGAAGAAATAAAAAAATAGATATTTATGTGATTTTTGACATTTCAAAAGTCAACTACAAAATTTACTGCCGGCAGTTTGCTTGATGGCAACAGTGGTTTTGATATTCGAAAGCAAAATATCGAATTTATAGAAAACGTAAGAAAAATATTTCGGCCAAAAAACTTAATACAATACTCGGTGCTGTAAAATGCAACCTACCGCACTCGTAATATAAATAACTATTGAAACATCACTAGACCGAAAAAAGTAGCTAACACTATTAGGTACTTACATTTTAACCACTACGAAGACATAAATACAGGTGTTTTAAAAAGTATTTACGATAGAGTCAAAATTCTTTGCATTTATAAGAGGATGTTACTACAAATGATTTAAAAGATAATGAGGATCCCGTGACCTTTGTTTGAATCATTGTCACCACATGACGTAATGGTACACATCACATACAGAGAAATTACACTCAAAAATACAATACTCCGAGATCTTATATTCCAGGCCAGTACTGGAAAATTCATCGAAAACAATTCATCTAAACACAGTTCATCGAATACAATTAATCGAAAAGCAATTCATCGAATCAACAATTCATCGAAAAGTAAATTTATCGAAATTACGCATTGTAGGAATATCATCAGTTTCTTTGAGGATTACCTATATATTTCGTTTTTAAAAAATTTGTTGTAAGTTTAAGTATACCGAACAAATCGATCCAAACTTCCCTTCACACTTTATCAAGGCTTGTTGGTGATAGTTTCCCTTAAGTAGGGGTATTAGAAAGCATTTATTCAATAGTTACTAGCATTATTCCAATGTACAATTACTATAAAATCTCAATAAAAATGAAACAACAAATTAAAGGAATAACTTTCTGACTTTAAAGTTAACAAATTTTCAACTTTTCTATACATCTCGAATAAAAATATGTTTTTCTCTGATAAGTTCAGCAATGATTTTATTATCACGTCCCAATTTTTAGATAATATCAGATTTATATATTAACTAGTAAATCACCAGAGCTACGCTTCGGTGGTAAAGGGTGCTGCATGTCACAATCAAAACACATACAACCTTACCAATTATACATACAAAAATGTTGATAGATGAACATTGAAGTTACACGATTTAATTGTTCTTTTAAATTTGACGTCGAAATCGGCGCTGAAGAGTTCATTGTGAACGTACCACATCAGCTGTTTTAACCGATCGTAATTTAATTGTATTTTACTTTTTCGTACTTTTTAAAAATAAAAACCGGCCTACGATCTAAGTCAAAAAAATTATCAAAATTTTAAGCTATCATACAATTTAATCGGTCCAGTACCTTCGGAGGAGATAGCAAACAAAGATACAAACAAAAAGACCACCGATTTTATGGTATAGATTAGTAAAGTAATGTAGAAAAAAATTCTTATATTTCAAGCATGACCACTATTTAAACACGATCAACGAAATTTGATATAATAATAATAATAATTATTATTATTTATTTAGTTTTCACAGATACAGATATACAGATACATTTCAGTGCAAAAAAGATTTAAACGGGTATAGAAAGCAAATAAATATACCAGTATATCCTCGAAACAATTGTAATAATAAACAATGGGGCCTAACACAAAAACCTAATTATACAAAAATAAATCGCAGACAAAAAAGAAAAAAAAAGAAAAAAATAGAAAAAAATAAACTAAATAAATAATTAAATAAAGGCATCATTGCTTTCCTCAAGCGAAATATGAGTTCTGTACATATACAGTGTGGTCCATTAAGTGTGCAACAAATGGGACATTTTTTTATTAGTTGTAAAACCGAAATTTAAATACCGCCAAAAGTTAGTGCATGTTCGATAACCATATCAGATGCCCTTAGAATGGCTTCAAGTCGAACAATATACAGGGCAGGACAAAAAATATGTAATTCGTTCAAGAACAAAGTTACCTTATTTCAAAAAATATAGCAAAATTTTATTAAAAAAAGTTGTTTAGAATTAAAAGTTATGCTCAAATACAAAGTCACGGCCTCCTATTCGAATTTTGATTTTTTTTCTTGTAAAATTTTGTATTATCCCCGTATGATACATATTTTTATTATTCTGATTTTATTAAGAGTTTTTCATATGTAAATTATGATTAGTAAAGCATTTGCCTTGTTAAAAAGAATATTTACGAAATTCTAAAGTTCTGTTAAATATCGTTGCAACAAACATGAAGTGGATGCTTACCTAAAAAAATATAAATCCAAGTAAATTTTACAAATACGCTTCAAGTTGCTAAAAGTTATTTAAAAGGGATGTGGTTGTGGCTACTTTAAATACATATAAAATAAAAATAATAAAAATATGTATCATACTGGGGTAATACAAAGTTTTCCAAAAAATAATCAAAATTCGAATAGGAGGCCGTGACTTTGTATTTGAGCATAACTTTTAATTCTAAACAACTTTTCTTAATAAAATTTTGCTATATTTTTTGAAATAAGGTAACTTTGTTCTTGAACGAATTTCATATTTTTTGTCCTGCCCTGTATATTGTTTGACTTGAAGCCATTCTAAGGGCATGTGATATGGTTATCGAACATGCACTAACTTTTGGCGGTATTTAAATTTCGATTGTACAACTAATAAAAAAAATTCCCATTTGTTGCACACTTAATGGACCACACTGTATAACTTTTGAATATATAAAATTAGGAATACTTATCTAAAAGTAAACGTATAACACGCCTGGAGTAAAATCGTTGTATACTTAAGCACGCTAGCGACATGCTGCAATTTCTAAGATTTGTTCGGTATAATTAAACTCAAAACAAAAAATAAAATTAACATGTTATTATTCTTAGAAAAAGTAGATGAAATTCCTATAATGCGAAATTTCGATTAATTGTCCTTTCGATGAATTGTTGTTTCGATGAATTGCATTTCGATTAATTGTTTTCGATGAATTTTTCTAGACCCATTCCCGGCATATCTGGCAAAATTGAATGAATTGGAGATATGTTTAATGTTAAGACAACACTCATAAGGATGACTACCTTCCGATCGATGTTTACAAAAACTAAACTATTCAAGGAATTTGCATAAGAATTTCGATGTTACATAAAATCAATTTAAGAAATTCAATGTCAAATACAAAATTTTGAATGTACTTGATAATTACTAAGTATCTACTATTTCAGCTGATTGTATTTAACGGCCAGTAGAGTCAAACTTGTAAGTAAAGTTATGACAAATTATTTGTTATTTTGCTAAACTTAAATATGAATCGTAGTTTTAGTGAAACAAAGTAAAAACATTATTTATTAATAATTTTAGTCAGTAATCTTGTATTATAATTATATGCTACCAAGTTAATCAAAATGTACTTCAATAATTCAAATGTCAAAGTGAAAAAAAACTTGATATATACTATATATAAATTGAAGATGGCGCCAACGTAAAATGCAAAAATTACTAACACCCTATTAGCGATTTTCATATTAACCAACTGATAATGACCTTTACGTCACGGGAGTTTTCTGAATGAATCATATTGAGTAGTAACCTATTTACTCTCCCAAATGGCGTACAATTTTTCTTTAAATAAAAAAATACTGCATCCGTGCATTCTATTGGTTAAAATTTTGTATGCTACAGCAGTAGCAAAGTCGAATAAACTAAAATAGTTAACACTGAATCAATGTTGTTTCAATCACTGTTTTCTAAGATGTTCAATTAAATATCGATATACTTTAAAAAATCATTTGTATATAAAAACATATAGTTTAGTATTAAGTAGCTCATGAAATACAATTTGCGAGTATGTACAAAAATAGTACATTAGCAAAAGGTTAAAAATATGTTAAACGCAATATCTTATTCAAAATAGAAATAGTTGTCCAAAAGTTTGCCGTCTTTTTCTATTTATATTTATTCTATTATCAAACACAATGTTTATGGTAATTTCTATTGTTTCTGTGTAACACTACTCTTAAGTTTCAACAAGTATTTTTTTTATATACAAAAATCTGTTTTGATGGGTATTAAGAGTACTATTGATCACTCCGATGAAACCCAAAATTATATTGCACACACTTTCTCACACATTTAGTTAGAAATGTTATTGAACTTTGTTATTGCTTGATAACTATACTTTATGGTATATTACAGGGATTATACCATTCACTATAACATCAACCAATCAAAAACGGCAAAAACGCAAGTTTTGATAATGTAAATAGCAACAGTGATAATCATATACCTCTTGACTAATAACTGATAGTCAAATACCTTCACAAAGATCGCGTTATCTGCTGAAAGTACAATCGTCACAGCAACTACACTAACTGTACTTTTAATATTTATAAATAAACTATTCAAACGTTGTTTATTATCAAGTGATATAATCTAGCCGAATGCAACTCGTGTCTTCTTGATTATCAATTCATTTTTGTTTCCACTCGATATATTGCGTCCTTCGAACTCGCGTAATTGCCAAACAATATATCTCGTGTAAACAGAAATGATTTTTTGATAATCAACAACCCGCTAGTTGCATAATATATGATAAAACTAAAAATTAAATACTTTAAACAACTAAAATAGATAGATCAGTATTTCTTAACGTATATGTCCACACAGCCACAATATTTGCTGCTCTTAATATTTCAGAAGCCTCCATTTATCGATTGTTAAATTGTTGAATGGAAAGATTATGATTGATCATTTTCGTTATCGACTGTAAGAAAAGGGTGAAAGGGTAACACCCCGACATGACCATTCTCACTAACAGAATGCTGAGCATTGTACGTTTGTTTGTGGTTGGCGATACTTTTAGATTTTTTGTGTTAAACTAGCAATGCTGACGTAACATTTGCGTCAGTATTTGAAATTGTTTTTGAAATTGGAAAATACCGATTTAAACTTACTTTATAGTCGATTGTTATTACTTTTATTCGTCAGTTCCTCCTGCTGTGTGCTATCAATAGAACTGACTACGTACGAGTACAATCGCTACAAAGGGAAGGTACATTAAACTAACTAATGCCAAGTGATTTTGTTTTAGTTTCTTTAAATAGGTATAAAATGAACGTTTTCTCAGGTCTTTATGAAGTATGGTTGAGATATATTCAATCAATTTGACGATTCCGAAAGCAATTTACTTAGAAATTTGTGTTTTATGTTTCAATGGAAGATAGCACCATAGTTTGCTGTTTCTTGATTTTAAATCATTAATACTATTTTGTGTGTTATTCATACATTTTTTGGTAAAAATGCATTTTAAATAAAAATTGTTCCAGTTACATTTTCGTCAATTTTAGTTTAAGTTTAAGTTTAATCTTATATGAATACTTTGTATAAAACTTAACAACTAGATGCATTATACATAGCATGAAATGTAATTCTCCAGTGAGCATTCTCTAATGATCTGTTGATAGTATGATTACTTGTTGATAACTATTTAGGCAAAGCGATACAGATGAAAGCCTAAATATTTAACTGCATTTTTTGTAGTAAATGAGTTGCATTTAATGATACAGGGAGACAGTTTCCATGCTTCAGTGTAAAGGTAATATGAACAGATTTAGTTTAGTTGATTTTTGGTAGGTTTTTATTGCCCAGCGCTGTAACCATTCTTCGAATGGATTTAGATGTGCTTGTAGGTTTCTAAATGCAACTATATGATCTTGATTTGATGCTACTCGTATAATTGTTGTGCGCCAGTATAGGTGGCAATAATTATTCGAGTGGTTTATGGCAAGTCTGCCGTATATATTAAACACAACATGGGCCCTATAGTGCTTTCCTGTGGTACTCCAGGATTGGATACAGTTTAAAATGAACATCTTGGTGTTTAACTTAAAATGTTCCGTTGATGAGATACGATTTCAATAATAAATACAGTGGATGTAGAAATCCGCATTTCGCAGTTTGCTGAAAAATATCGGTTATTTAAGATCCCATTAATCCATGGCTTTGAGTTTGGTATGAACTGATGTTCATCAATGATTATTGGTGATATTCGTTCTAAAAGTATTTTTCTAGAATTATTGAGAAGATTTGCATTAGTCTGATGGGCCGGTATGATGGCATAACGTTTGAATGTGCAGTTCTAACACTATAATCTGGGTGAACATTTTTATCATAACCCAGTTTACTTGTTGACTAAGAATTAATCATTATTAAAGCAGGTATTTTAAGCAAATCCATCTTCTATAATATTGATAAAAAGATATTGCTACTGAAACTGGTGCAAAAAAGTGATCAAACATGGGAAGGTGACTAAACGCAACTTACTGAAGTTAATGTAGACGTTTTTAGGAAAATTTAAATTGGTGCTTGCAATTGTTGAATTAATAATCCTCAGGAACCATTGTCGCTACTGTAAAATATCGAATATATTTGAAAAGCAGCAGGTTTTTATAAGTGCTCTAATAGCATGATTAGAAATACCTAACAAGGGCATTGAGAGGTAACTTAGATGCAGTTAATACAGATTTGGACTGAAATGGGGGACAATATGCATGGCATATTATTTAATCATACGAAGATTTGGATAAACAAATTTCTTAAAATTAAATTATTAAACTGCCACAAATAGTAGCGTTGAACAACCTTGAATTTTATGGCAATTGTTTTAGGTAACTATTGGACATCTTCCCTCTATTAACCGTATTAACCAAAAATTAACATCAATTTTGTTAACATTAACATAAATACTTACTTTCGAAATAAACCTTTAAATTTAACTTATCCTTCATATTATTTATCAGGTCACGAAATTGTATTATTACTGTTATTAAAAAAATTACAGCAGAGGTTAAAAATCTGTAACACACCAGTAGTTCCAGATATAGTGCCTTAAGTAACAAAATTCGTCATATTTTTCTTATTGATGAAGTTACTCAGAACTTTAAGTCATTTTACATTTGATAATACATTAGCTTTAAAAAATTGCCAGAATTCGTAGTTGAAAAACTCAGAGCAAGAAACAGGCGACAAAGAACTGCATGATAAAACTGTCTACAACAGACTCACCCACCAGTTACATAGGGCATTCAGAAAAGCATGAAATGAAGCTTTCAGACATTATATCACAAAACTATTTAATTATGGCCATTCAATATAGAAAGCTATTAGTAGCAATTCCACTCACAGATCATAAAAAGGAAAAGCAGATATTTTCTCCGAACACCTCGAAGAAGTTTTTGCAACTCTTTTACCTCAAGCCATTTATGATGATAATGAAGTCCAAGCCTTCATCTATGAACGCGGCAAATTATCATTGCCTATGAAGAGAGCCTTTTCATCAGCCGAAGTAAGACGAGAAATAAAACTAACAAATACTCGTCTGCGATTTGATAGCAGGGGAAATAGAAAGAAAATTTGTTGATTGTGCTATTTTACCATGTAATGCAAGTCTTTCCAAATCATTATGATTCTCAAGTTTGGTAAACCACTTACTCAAGCCCAGTCCCACTGACCAATAATCTTATTTTCACTTATTATTATTAGAAAAATTACTAGGTATTTAAAAGAATTTAGAAAATACCACTCAACTATACAATAGAAAGCCTGGAAACAAGGAGTCCATGTGCAGTGGCGTTTGTAGATACAAAATACGTCTTTGACAGAGTCTGACACAGAGGTTTCTTATTAAACTCAAACAAAACATAACAAGCCAATTTTATCTTGTAGTAAAATCTTATTTAACTGAACGAATTCTTCAAGTAAGAATGAACAACTCATGTCAACCTACTACAACGTCTACTCTGGAATTGCTCAGAGAAGAGTAGTAGGGCCACTGTTGTACATAATACACACATCAAGCACCCCAGTTACTCAAAATACAACCATTGCTACGCTTGCTAATGCTAGTGACTCACTATCGATCAATGAAGCACTTGAATTAGCACCGGAATATCTACAGAATAATCTCTACTTATAAGAAAATTGATTCAGCAAATGGAGGATAGCAGTAAACCACCATAAATGCACTCACGTAACTTTTTCAAACAAACGTGTCATATGTCATCTATAACAATAAACAATCATCCGATACTAGTCAAGGCAAAGAAGGTAACTGGATCTCAAAGTAAAAAAAAATGGAGTGGTTACTCAGGAGATGATCACAATTTCGTCTCACAAACTAAATTCTCGAATAAAGCTATATTAAAACTGTATGGTTTTATGTTGTGTTGTGGTCGGGTTATGCGAAACCATCAAATACTAAAATACTACAGTCAAAAACTCTTCGGATGGTAGCAGATGCACTATGATACATGAACAACCAACCTTGCACAGCGACTTGAGAATACAATATATACCTATGAAATAGGAAAATTGGCCACCATAGATCACAACAATATAGTGGAACAACCAAACGATCTTGTGGAACAAGTTCGCAATCAATCAGTAGTTGAAAGAAGATCAAAACGACAATGGTCACAGGACTTACTGCTGCATCTCAATAAAAACTAACATCCATGTTTCATCTGGGTAAATAGTAACGGGTGCACCATGCACCCCTCTTCATACCATATATAACTATATTTAAATTTACTTATTACTCATTGTTAAAGTAGACTGTAAATACTCAAATAAATTCATATTATGTATAAAGAGTGCCCATTTTACCACTCCCACTGAAGGTTTGCAAATAAGCAATACCAAACTATTACAGTCCACAGGCTACCTTTTCGTTAAACTTAATGAATTTGTTAAAAATTGTTTTTGAACTAAGTTGCCTCTGGATTGTAAGATGTGTTGCTTATCTGCGAACCTTCAGGGGGAAATAATAAAATGGGCACTCTGTATACATGTTCTTTTCGAAAAACTAATCCACCTTAGAAAATCATGCACTGTCATGTCAATGGCGAGAAGTCGAAAAGTAGATATCAACATACATAACTACCACACTATATCACCTTCCGAAAAAGTAAGTTTATATGCAAAATTGTAAAACATAAAAGTGGATTTTTCTTTATCGGAACGAAACGAAACAAGCTAATCCATTACCCACTGTACCATTTGATTATTATCCTTTTTTCTATTGGTTCTCTCTTCTCAATGATTAGAATGGCCACTAACAATTTCTGGAGTATCTATGCACGCACGCACGTTATTGTGTTTGTCAAGTTTAAATGTCAACTGCAAAACATAACCAACAACTTTTCAGAATGACTGTTTATTTAAAAATAAGATAAAATTCATAATGAAATGCTTAAACTTGTCACCATCTTTTTGAATACACAGCTGTTTTTTTCTTTTAACAGTAATTGTCATCAATACATTATTCGCAAGTTATCAAAAATATACCCTAAGCCCTAAATCACATTCCTATAATATTATTCTTTGACAATTAGTCTCGTTTTAAGTATTTTCTTTTTAATTACAAAAAATAGTCTTTGCGGGCGAAAACACCCATTTTCTCGTACTAGTACCTTTTACTTTTCAGCAGTAATAACTATAGCAATAAAAACTAACGCTGTGTTTCCATTGATCGAAATAAAAATACCCATTGCCATTTTTTGGTATGATGATGACCTCCTCGACTTTTCCTGACCTTCTCGATTAAACTGTCATTTTTTAATTAATAAAAAACGCTTTCAAAGCAGTAGAACAAAAAAGTATGTATGTAACTCTTACGAAACCGGACATTTAGATTCACCTTATTTATGTGTCTCCTTCGCTACGCTCGCTTGGCCATAAACTGCGGCTCTCCCAAAAAGGTACTTAATTTCGTACTTGTAACAAAAATAGCTATTTTGTTCTACTGCATCTAAAACTTATCCATTTTCGCAGTGTTTAGCGGGCAAAAACACCCACTTTTTCGTACTAGTACTTTTTACTTTATGGTAGGTATAACCATAGCCCCAAAAACTAACGACCATTGGTCGAAATCAAAATACACATTACATTTTTTTGGTATGATCATGACCTGCCCGACTTTTCCCGACCCCCTCGATTAAAATGTCTCTTTTTAATTAAAACTCGCTTTTACAGCAGCAGAATAAAAAATTATGTATGTAACTCGTACGAAAGCGGACTTTTAGACTCGCCTTAGTTATGCGGCTCGTCCAAAAAAGTCCTGAATTTCGTACTTGTAACATAAATAGTTATTAAGTTATCACTAAGGTCCGGACAAGGTGCAAGCAAATACTCAGTGGCGTACGCTGAATATTCTTGAGAAGATTAAAATTTAGTAAATATTGTCGTCACTAACGTCACCTGTCTTTTGACTTTTCAATTTCTAGAGTGATTATCATAAATACATGTGCCTTGTTGCTTTATATTACAAAATTTTGCAGTGATTTTTTTCAAAAATAACTATTAAAATAACTCCAAGTTGCTAGTGTGTAATAGTTAATAGTAAGTAATTGAACAATCCTTCCCTCACTGTACTGTAATTGAGATATCTCTATGAGATCCTCACGGATAATAAAACCCCACTCGCAAGCCCCTAATTATTATCTTAGTTTAAAAAGTCGGCATAACTACATGTGGTGCAGCGCATCACGTATGGCATGGTTGTTCTAATACTATGATGATATACACGATTCACCTGGTCAAAAACACAGGTACAAATGTTTAGGCAAATTCTGCATTTACCTCTAGGGATATCTAAATTTTATAAAACTGTTGCAAGTTTACATATCTTTTATACTTTTTACTTCAAAGATTGGTTTGGACAACCATTACAGTTGTGTTAATTTATTGTGTTATCCTTAAATCTGTCCGGATTCTAGTTATCACAGAAGAGAAAAAATCCCAATCCTAATGTTGCCGAATTTTTTGAGTTACAAAATGATACTTTTTACAATATTATAAAGTGTATTTTGCAGCTGTCTAAATAAAATATGTAAGGTGGAAGCGCACTTCTACTTGTTCTTCATGAGTTATGTGACGTCATCTATATTTAAAAAAGACGTTACTAAATTTTATGATCCTTAAGTATTTCATTTATTGTTTCGTAATTATTTACTGGTCGTTTTAGAACTGAAAATATGAAGCTACAACAGGAACAATAATTTCCCCTGTAGAGCTAACATTATCTTTCATCTTTGGAGATAAGAAAGTAAACCTTTCTTAATTACAAAAATTCCCGTAGGTGCTTGGCAAAATCTTTCTAAACCGCAAAAGTTGAATTATCCAAACAGCGGCGCGATCCCCATTTTGGAAAAAGCGATGGGAAGGTAAGCCTGGCAGATCCAAAGCCGAAATTCGCCGTGCGCAAATAAAAAGATGAAGACGTCTTAGCGGTGCGCCGCGTTTGCTTTATCTCGGAAAATTACACAGTAAGGACTTTATTTCCGGCGAGGTATTTAAATATGAGCAATGGCAGGATGATATGGGGACGAGACGGGACGATCCCCGCAATATAAATAAGAGGCAAAGCAGTTTAGTTAGTTTAGCAAATGGAGCGAATGTTTTCACAGTCTTCCTTCGCCAGACGCGGATCTCCCAGCGCAATTACGATAAGCGAGCGATGGCGAAGCCCCTCACAGCGACCAGATTTGTATCTCATCCCGGAATGACTTTCCCAAACTAATTCTCGGCGTGTTTTTAGTCTCGCTACGCGAATCATATATGCATGGTGAGCTTTCGGAACACAAACAGTCTAAAATTTTAATGCGAAAAGGGCTGTTGTTGGAGAAAAACGGATCGGTCCTGCTGTGCTGCCATCTAGATTAATCTTCGTAATCACTGAAGTGGTTTTTCACACGGCTAAGATGCCAGAATGTAATAAAAAATTGCAATATGCAAACATTTGAGCATCAAACACAATATTTTTAATTCAATGTATACGCTGGTATACATATTATGCAGTGTTAGCGTAGACGATAAAATTACATTCTAACGACACTGTATGAATATGTTCTTCACTTATTAAAAACTATACACTTGCTTCTCTGTTGTTTTGTTCGCTATGGACAAGCTTTAGGTATGCCAACTACCAGGCACCCTAGAGACTAACTGCTACGAGTATTACTTATATACATTTGCAATCACTTTCTGTATTTATTCCTTTTCATAATTTCTTTCGTATCGTTTTTCTTCGTTATCTTTTTCGTGTTATTCTTGTTCTTCATAGTCAGTTTCTGTACACCTTTTTTCTTTCAGATTTTTATAAAAACGCTTTATGTACGACTATATTATAAAGTACTTTTTATGACATCGTTTTGCGGCCATAAAGTAACTTTATTTTACTAGTACTATAACTAACTACTTTTTTGTCGCAAAACTATTTGTTAATATCAATCAAGGCACTCTAATGTCAGTTTTTGTTCTGTCTCAGAATAAACGTCCAATTTCTAAATCGATTTTTTTCTATTTTATCAGTTGTACGCGTATACATAAAGCTTTGTATGTCACTCGTCTTCTTTATTAACCTCGCTCGGCCATAAAATACATTTGTCCATTAAGGGCCTATATTATGTATTTGTTATGTAAAACGCTATTATAGTAATACATTTTATTGTTATATCAACTGGGACGCCTAAGCAATATACCCGATTATTTGGATTCATTAATAAATTGTATCACACGTAAGTATATATTTCTTTGATCATGCTTTATAGTGTAGGAAAAATTGCAACGGTTGGTTATCTACTGAGATAAATATAAAATTCAATTTCGAAATTTTCTTAATCTCAAGGAGGGCAATTTTCAACAAGCTACTGTACTAGAACTTATTGTTGCCTCACAATTGAATCTGAATTTAACTAAGACACTTTTAACTACCACTGCATAGTCTTTGTTCAGTTTGACAGAATTATGGTTAAAGTTATGAGTTATAAAAATACAACGAATAACTTTCAATTGTTTATTAGATTATAATCTTTTAATATAGCGAAGACGAAAAAGTTATGAGGCGTAATTGAAATAAAGAAATTTAAACGAGATTATTACCAAAACCAGTATAGATGAAGCAATACATGAGGAATTAAGGCGAATATGCGAAATAAATCCAAAACTAGACCTAGACGACCCCAGAACAAGAGAATGGGACAATTATATATCAAGAATAGAACAAAATATAATACTGAGAATGAAGTGAGATAAATTCTTACCTCACAGAAGCTTACCTCACAGAAGCAGTTAAGATTATAAATGAGTATAATGTCACCTTTTATAATGTTATTGTTTAGAAGATTGTTTAAAGATTCAAAGGATGGAGAATGTTTATTTATTTATTTATTTAGTACTCAGCCAACAGCCGTTAGGCCAATTACAGGCGTCGCTGTACATTTTATGGTGACTTCCAACCCCACTAACGACTGTCATGATGTTGTATGACCGCCGGGACCAACTGTTTGCATGGCAGCCGTACCGCGAGCCGCCGAGAGATGCAGCCATGGAACTCCCATCCAAGTTCTGACCAGAAAGAGCGTTGCTTAACTCTGCTGATCGAACGTGGACGCTTGTTCAAGCTACACCACCCGGGACCTGTTAGAGTGACAATAGAAATTTCAAGACTTTTGCGTTTTATTTATTCATGTCTTACAACTAAGCTTAGTACGACCAAATGTAGTGGCCGTTTCTGTTCTCCGTCCTTCCTATTCGTCTACCAAGCTTCTTCGGTAATCCAATCTCTTACATTTAATTCACTTGTTTCTTCTAGTTCTGTTCATAGTCAGTACTCGTCTGATTAAGTAGTTCTATCTTTGATTTTTCGTTTCTTTTCCACATATTCTTATTGTGTGTATGTTAGTTAATACTCATGTTTTACGTATATATAAGGCTGGTACTGTCATCGTTGAAAAGTTCTAATAAACATTTGGGTTGCTAGCTTCAACCCCTTAAAATCACAGGTAAATTTAGAAAGCACATCATAGAAACATATGTTATTGGTAGAACATATTTTCCAATTTTCACTTTAATACCCTGTTCCAGTTTTCAATAAAATGGCAAAAACGCAATTTTAGAAGGGTGTGACTTGGGGGAGGGGGGGGGGGGATTTAAAAGAAAAAGTGTATACACAAAATGCTTATATTTGAACGTCCTCTATAAACCCCACAAGTTTGTCAGTCGAATTACAGAACACTTTGTATAGATTTCACATCAGATATAAAGTGCCAAAAGTATGTATAAAATAAATAAAAACATGAAATCGCTACAATAATACATAACAATTGTATTTTTTGCAACTTTTTAGGAAATAAAAAACACATTTGACGAATACATTTTTACTAATATTCTTAATTTCACATTCTGTGTTGATACCTACATTAGGTGTAATTGTGAAGAAATGTGTTTTTGAAAATTCTGAATAATAGTAATTTATTATACAAGACGATAAAGTTAAATTTTATCCACGAGTGAATCGTTTAACGTCGAGACGAAGTCGAGACGTTAATGATTCAAGAGTGGATAGAAATACCTTTATCGTCGTGTATAATACAATATTTTTTTCTATAGCAAGAACTTTAACAATTTCAATAGAAAATAATGACAGTCAATCACATTTCAAAATGTCAGTAGCTAGATTGGGTTGCTACGATAATACGAAACTGTCATATTTAATTTAAACAAAAGTTAGAAAATTAATAGTTATTTAACCAACAAGTGTGTTAATGAAGGCGATTAATAATCGAAACTGTTTAAAGCACGAACGAGCGATAGCGAGTGAGTGCCTTTAATAGTTGAGATTATTAAACGCCCATTAACAAACGAGTTGATTACAAAATTTTTTCGTTGACCGCAAAATCTTTTTTTGTGGTGAAAATTTTGATTAATACAACTAACCTCCATGCAAAATATCATCAAAACGTCAAAATCACAAAAACAGTTATTTAATGAAAAAGAGTGTATTAATCAAAAACAGTGTATTAATAGATCTATTAATCCATCCTTTTTTTAAAAACAGTTAATTAATGAAAAAGAGTGTATTAATAAAAAACAGTGTATTAATGACGTCTATTAATCCATCCTTTTTTAGGAAAAATAGTTCATTAATATTGAAATTAACAAGCGGTCAACGAAAAAGTAATTTATCTATCCTTGATGTTAAAGTGCTACTTTATCTACCCTTGCTGTTAAAGTAAAACTTGACCTTTTGTTTTGAGTTGATAAAAGCACACTTTAACATGTGCTATAGAAAAAAAGTTTTTTAGAAACAAACGTAATAATTAAATGCTAACTTTTATTAAGGGATTATTATATGTTATTTCCTTCTCACACTTTTTGCCATTTGTGCCTTTTTGTGATTCCAGAGTTAATTTTTACTTCATAAAGTGACATAATCTTCTTCAACCCACTGAGGCAATGTTTTAAAGCATCTATCTTACTTGCCTAAACTGAAAGATTTTTTGCGTAAGCACAAGTTTAGTGAAAACGTTTTTGTTTTTGAAGTTCGTACACTTTGACCTTTTTACTTTATTCTACACTTAGACACCACATTTCGTTTGAAGTTTGAATCATGATGAACATGAACGCTTTAACGACTTTCTTAAGTCATTGGTTTGGGGTGTTTTAGCACTACATCTGAGGTGAAGTGCATCAATTAGATCCATTTACAGTATCTGACTTAAGCGAATTTAGCACAAATCGATTTAGAAAGTTCAAAATATTGCGTTTTCATGGTTTACTTACTTTGACATAAAAATTAAGGTGTTTTAGTAATAACCGATTCAATTATACAGTACAATTTATTACCACAGTTATATGGTTGCAGCACTGTAAATGATAGTGAAAGGTATAATTCCAAATTAGTTATTGGTTTTTATCGTTTTTTTCTGAATAAATTAATATCAACTAAACAACTGATCTAGGCTTCGTCGTTGCAAATTGTAGAAAAAATGAAAAATGAAACAGATATTTTAATTAAATACTAATAGCAAAACAGCAATTTTTATTTTTTGCATCGCTTTAGTACTTATAATAATTTTATGGGAGAGTTGTAATTGTTTTCAGTAGTAATATTAACGTTAATTAACGTACAAGTAGATATGTTATTGTTTAGGTTGGGTCTGGTGTAAAGTATAATAAAACCAATGTTACCGGCTACTACTTTATATATTAAAATCTAGCACTGAGGCTAATCTATCTAACGGAGATCTTAGTTCAAAAATCATTATTAGTAAATTATATACGTCAGTTTTGAATACACACTAGCAAATAATATGGTTTGTAACTAATATATTTTAAGTTGGACTGCTCAGTCTATTCTACCCTTTTCTCTTTCTTTCTTTGTCGTCTTACGTTGTATCCCCTTCTTCTTTCCTAAGTTGTTTTATACAGGTTGTCTAAAATTGTACGAAACATGCCAATTTCATGAGTTAGAAAAGATTCAAATACTATTTGCCATAAGAATAACCGAAATGGAAAATGCAATAATTACTTTGGTAGCTATAAATGGTTTCATACTTTAATCCCGTACGGAAGGATAGGGCAATGTAAGTCTTATGGGAGTTTTCTGGGCAACGTTGCCACTTCTCGGCAGCGACCGACGGTCTAAGTTTGCTTGAAGTAATGTCATATGCGGATTAAACGAAGCAAGTAGTTGCTAAGTGCTCAGAAATACAAAAGCGGGATTTATTTATGATTTACAAGTGCGTATTTACTTCCAAAGAGATTTGTGCTGAGAAGTGGCAACGTCGTTTTGCATAAGGCAGCATGAAACGACCTAGAGGCACAATTGATACAATATCATCTTGTTTTCTCTTGGTAAAATATATATCCATTACTGTCTAGCACACGTATGCTCTATGTTTCTTGCAATTTTAAGCCACCGGTTATACGATATGTTATTTATTAGTTTTTACTTTCCATTTGATACCATTTGTGCTCTAATAATAATAATAACAATGGCGTTCCTCGAGTATCAGAAATAAACAATACAGAGACTATGCTATAATATATTGAAAAGAGAGGCATTTCTTAAAATAGTTTTTGAAGGAAACTTTCTACCCTACTACTAATTTTAAATATCATCTGTGTTGATAACTTAATAGAATATTTCGCAATATAAAGTAATTTTTGACAGTGAGAGCTTTTATTATTTATGGCCAAGCCGTATGTATTTTATATTTGAACAAATTATGTAAAATACTATTAATGATATACTTTCAGTCAATAGTTAAACTGCTCAATTTTAAATTCTAACCTTTGCAGCTATAAAAAAAATCTGAAAACCAGTTGGTTATATTTTGCACTAAAAATGACTTCAATACTTAAAGGAAAATATTTTTGTTGTATTATATTTACTCTTATTTCGAGAAAAATTATATTGTATAATTAGATTTATGATTGTGATATAAATACCACACATGGAGCCTCTTGCATATTGAAAGAATGTTTAATTGTAGTAAAAACATTGATTTTTTTGTTTTATCTTTTGTTACTAAAAATCTTTTGTATTTTATTGCATACATAATATCTCAAATTTATATTTCTTAAAACCAACACAGATCGTAAGATGTCAATTTATATTAATATTATTTTCCACAGTTTATTGTTATTGTTAGTATAGATGTATTTTTTGTTTTTTTACCAATTTGTTTTTATTTGCCATATTTTGAGAGAATTTTCCTCCCGACACGATTAACTATAGATCTAATAATTACAATGTATTCACATTAAGATTCTGCTAGCTTAAAATGCTATTATCAACCATAGATTCATCTGTTTAATTTGTAAAAACTGAAACCACACCACTCGTAACAAAAAATTCTACTCGGCGTAATCGACTTGCAAAGCACGAATCGTTCCATAATACGCGCAGCATAGCATTCGTTATTTTCTTTTGTCATCTATATATCGGGAGGGAAATATCTATAGAATAACATCCCGTGCTTATCCGTAATGCTAATTGATCCAAGACGTCTGCGGCAGCGACCGAGCGATGCCGGCGTCCTTGTCGCACCTTTCGAATTTTCGAAACGCGTTACGGCCGAGGCAATCAAACGGAGACACCTTCATATTTATGCCCAACTTCGTATCATCGCACAAAGAACGAGAATTCAATCTGGCGAATCAAATATGCGCCCCGGCACTTTAACCGTAGAAACGGACGCCCGGGGCTGCACAACCTAACTTTATCAAATACTATCTTATTCTTTCGCGAACAACGTTTCAATTTTGCCTAAACCTTACCGCTTGGCGCAATAATAACTCTATCGTGGGGATAATAAAAACGATGCCATTCGACGCTGTAATTTTCAGCTGACAGTTTCAGTGAACGTTTCTTTCTCACTCCGTACTATAGTCTAAAGATTGCTTTTTAATATAATATAAAATATTGCTGACAATGGTAGACAGTAACATTTATAGACACATTGTCAAAGGCACACGTCGATTTGTCATAGAAGAGAAGACAAGCGGAAGACCTATATTTTTTATAACTCGAAGCTAAAGAATATTTTTTGTGATGTCATGTATGTAATGTGACTGATTTTCACTGTCCTGGTGGCATAATTTATTTGAAGAGGGAAAGGAACAATGAATTTAGTATAGAACGTCGATCTATATACAAAAAACCACGGAAAATGTGGTTGCTAAATTGGATACCACAAGAAATTCATATTTGATGAATAGTGTTATTGGATTCCAAGGAATCGAATATTAAAATTAACAGACAATGCTACTCGTACACATTAAAACCATTACAAACAGCTTTTGGAAACAGTCAGAGAAACTGACAAATGGTCTCATTCTTTTGCAAGATAATGCCAGACCGCACGTTTCGACATCTGTGCAAGATTCAATTAAGAGATTTCCATGGAAAATATTACTGCATTACCTCCACCGTGTGGACTTAACATTTTGTGACTTTTACATATTTGCTCTATTAACGCAAGCCCTAATTGAAGGGCAGTTACATGCAGAAAACATTTGGAACCTTTGTAACTGTATGTAACCTTGGCTGATACATAAAGGTGTTTGTACAATTTTATTCTCCGGAAGAAGACACCACAACTTTTATATAAAGGCTTGGATGAATTGTTGAAGTACACGCCCTATAAAAGTTGTTAATTTTTGTAGACAAGAAATACATGTAACATAACTGCACACGCCTGAGCTGTATCGTTGTTGATTGTCAAGTGCTTAAAGGCGGAAGACCTATTGGCGAATCAGCTTAACATTATCGCAAACAGTTCGAATATTAAAATCTATTTCAACACTAAAATGTAAAGTTTTTCCGAAATATTATGTGTGTATTTTTTCAGTTTCTGATAAAGTATCAACATATTACGTTTATAGCTGTATAGTGTATGTCTTCTTCAAAAAACATCGTTTACACGAAATTATTTCTTAGAAACGAACGCTATGTATGTATACAATTTAATATAGTGACATTACTAATGAGTAGAGAACGGATTTTATGTAAACTGCATATTCTATGATTTAAGCATTTCAATTCAAAATTTTACAGTTAATTGACACTAATTAATTAATGCATATTTTGCATATTTAAATATTTTTTGCATATTTTAGCAGTTGCATACATATTATAGCATAGAATTATAATTTTTTGACAAATATTGCCTAGGTTTTCTTGTAGATATTCGGAATGCAGAAAATAACGCTAAGCATGGACATAACCAAGTACGTTGTTGTAGAAGGAAATGGTCGTGATCTGGATATGAGCCATGGAACTGTAGGTACATGCGAAGAATTCAGATACCTTGGAATTACAATTACAAAGGAAGCAACAAGTAATAGAAAAATTTCATACAAGATAAACCAAGGAAAAAGAGCGATACCAATATTCATTACTCTGGAGCGACCAGATAACAAATAACACAAAGAAAACAATATACAATGTTATAATCGAAACTATACATATGGATCCAAAACATGGAAAATGACAAAACGAAATGAAAGGAAATTGATGACGCTACAAATAAATACTATCTTAAAAAAACTGTAAAAGGCTTTACCCAGAACTTCCCTCGTCAACATTGTGACACTAACTGCCGGCTTATGACATATTATTCATTAGTAAACACATTTTTATGCGCTTTTGTTTACTTTAACAGCAAATTAAAGTTAACGTCAGATTAGTTTTTATAAGACTGGCTGTAAATAATTTTAAAAATCAAATTAAGTTAGGAGTAAAAATATCTTCCTGTCTCTAATAAATTAAATAAATGTTCAAATAAAAAAACGTTACCGGTGGTCGAATTCGAACGGCAGGCGGACCGAGTGTGCAGCCCCAACGCTTGTGGGATATTGTAAGAGACTGAGCAATTTCTACCTGTGCCACGGAGCACCGACCTTTCGAATTTCTGCGTCGCAGCTATATTTAGTAACGCGCTAATTTGTGGCTCCTTTTTGTATCGTAAATATTTATTCTGTATCTATTGGCTCCTATTTTTGGTAAGAATAAAGCCTACACTATGTACAAATTATTACTTGTATCTATTACTAAAGTACATTTGTTTTCTATAATAATTTTCAAGGTCAACTTTCTAGGTGATAAGTTGCATTCCTGCAGGGTCCCTAGTTTTAATAATGTTGATACAAAGATTTTTAGTTCTTTTTTTCCACTAAAAAAATTATTGTCATTTTGACAGATATGTCATAATAGTGGGTAAAACGAACAGCATAGTAAAATATTGCAAATTTATTAATGATTAAACTGACAATATTTGAAAATAAACATAATGAACGTTTGCAAAATTAAAGGTAATTGTCAAGAGTTCAAATTAAGAAACTTTGACATTCAAAATCGACAAATAACCATAATTTTGAAAAAAGTTCTACCAACACGAGGTATAAAAATTTCCTAGCGTTTTAATCACATATCTACCACCATTGTAACACTTTGACATTTATTATAGAAAATAAAAGTACTTTAAGTTAAATGAAAATTTTTTATCTTTTGAGGTGCTCACTCTGTATATATTTCTATGAAATTTTTACGGTTTTATGCCATACTAATGTGTATGCAAAATATCATATTCCTTCGACAAACAGTTTTTGAGTTATAGCGCCAACAGACAAACAAACAGACAGACAGACAGACAGACAGAGTGACGGAAATGAGAAAACCTGTTTTTCGTCATCTAGGGGCCATGAAACGTGAAGATCTGAAGAAATCTCGGAAGGTGATTTTTTCGTGATTACAATAATTCCTTCGCCTTTCAGACGAGGAAAGTAAAAATATAAGCCACGTTTTGAATGGTAAATTTATTAATGACTTTGATGTAGCTCGTAATATTATTGCAAAATTTGTGAATGCTCCTTGTAGATCTGGCGACGTTGAAAGATAGTTTTCAATATTTAAGTATGTATGTGTTTTCAGGCATAAGTTTCGTTTTGAAAATTTTGAAAAGCATTCACTTGTAAAATGTTTTTATGACAATAATTAATTTGCGAAGTGTATTGGTATTTTCTATGTTCTATTGAAATAACTGCTTAATTCTAATGTAAATCATTACCAAAATTATGAAAATGAATAAAACAAAACATTTAATAGGTATTCTTCCTTGTCTTTAATTTTATTATTGGTTTACCATTAGGTACAATGTTTCTAAATTCTGGATATAGTAAATGAGATGGCATATGCACATGCATATTTCTAAAAGTTTCTGCATATGTTTTTCACATTTTTGCAAAATATACAAAATATATATGCACATATTTTGTAATAACGGGGTTGCATATATTCCGTTCTCTATTAATGAGGTTTGACTAGTTGGTCAACCAACACTAAAGAGTATATTATGTTATCAGGCGCAAAAATAAAGGTGTATGTGCTGATGTTGGTAGTTTCAGCTGCAGTACATAAAACTATTTTTGCAACGAATAACGAATTCAAACGAATACGTAAATTGCAACAAAAGTAACGAAATTAGAAAACAATAATTTAGTAGGAACGTGAAAAATCAAGATTAAAGCGAAATCGTGATACACTGCAAATAATTTTTCCACGGTTACGATTTATTATTCCCACAAGGACATATGATTTCTTCTACCATGAGGTCTTTGCATACTTCAGAGCGGTCCTTTCTGGATATGTGTCCCAACCAACCATATTTTCTCTTCTTTATCTCGGCATTTCTATTAACCATTTTAGTTTTTTTCTCAGATCTGTATTGGAAATCTTCTACAGCCACTACGCCCTCACTATAAAGCATTCTTCTTCTTCTTTAAACAGCATCTACCGTCCGCATGCCGACACAAGCTCCTCCATCTCCTTCCATTTTCACGATCTTGTGCCATCAGCATCCATCGTTTTCCTGCATTTTTTCTTGTCATCGTACCATCTGTTTATTGGATGTCCTACACTGCGTTTCTTTCCCCATCGTTTCCATTTGGTTGTAATCTTTGTCCGTTTTTCTTGTTCCATTCGGGCTATATGTCCTGCCCATCGCCATTTCCTTTTCATTATGGTGTGACCCATATCTTTCATTTTTGTTTGTCATCTGATCCACTCTAGTGATTTTTTGTCTATTAGCGTGATGTTTAGTATCGCTCGCTCCATATTTTTATGTGTATTTTGTGTAATATCTATTTGGTATATACCCACGTCTCTGTTCCGTATGTTTGTTTCTTAGTATATGTTGCAGTCTTCCGAAGGCTGCCCACATCAGTTTAATTCTTCTTTGTAAATCTGCATCCTGCATGCGTCTATGGTTATCTTCTGTCCTAGATATATGTAATTTTCCACTGTATCGACTTTGTCGTTCCCTAGTGTTACGTCTATTTTTTGCTGGTTGTAAGATCTTTGCATAATTTTAGTTTTCTGTGTGTTCATTGTGAGCCCAACCCCTTCAGATCTTTTTTTTTTAGCTCCAAAAGCATTTCTTTTAGGTCTGTTTTATTGTCAGTGATTAGGATGATATCATCTGCGAATTTTAGATTGTTTATTCGCTCTCCATTTATCACTAAGCTTGAGTTATTCCAGCTGAGTTTTTTAAAAACATCTTTCATTGCTAAAGTGAACAATTTGGGGGATATTGAGTCTCCTTGTGGAATTCCTCTTTTTATGTTGATAGGGTTGTTATTTTTATGCAGCTTTTCGCTTCTTTGTAGATGTTTTCTATTAGTTGAGTATATCTTGAATCTATTCTGCAGTTTTGTAGTGCGTTTATGAT